>JARFXV010000192.1:0-212500 GCA_031761425.1 Cosmopolites sordidus | reverse complement strand
TAAAAATTGATCGTGATCCAGCAGCATTAACATTATGGATTGAAGACTGTATGATGCTATAATCCGTGAGAAATATAAGTGCTTTACGCCCATTTTAAAGAACTTGATGATGAACATACGGATGGAAGATTTCGAGCATCGGAAGGTTGGTTCAATAAGCTCAAGCTGCGACAATCCACGTCCACCTCTGGTTTTAAGGCAGAAAAAGATAGAGTTACGTTGATATTTTGTTCTAATGTATCAAGAGATTGTTTAATTAAGTCACTTATTCTTTACAGATCGCTAAATCCTCGTGCCTTGAAAAATCAACACCAGGACAACCTACTGGATTCACACGTCTGTCTACTGTCGTTCACACAAGAAAGCGTGGGTTACAAGTGTCATTGTCTGTGGTTCCGGAATTGTTTTGTTCCCAAAGTTGAAACTTATATAAAAAAATTAATTTTGATTTTAAGGAAGTTCTAGTTTTGGCCAATGCTCCAGGTCACCCTCGTGAGCTTGAAGCTATGCATTCAAATATAAAGGTCATATTTTTGTCTCCTAACACCACGGCCTTACTTCAACTTATGGACCCAGGAATAATCCAGGTCTTTAAACTCTATTGCATGAGACAAACCTTTAAAATCATACTGGATATTATAGAACATTATCCTGATATGAATGTTATACAATGCCGAAAAAAATTGACATAACAAAGAGCATTTATTAACATAAAAGAATCATTGCACGAGCTGAAGCCATACACATTGAAATCATGCTGGAAAACATGGTCTGATGTGACGGTAATGATGAAGAATCCGTGCAAATTCAAACATTAACTGAAAACATTGCCGAAGTTGCGAATGGCATAGGACGAGATGGTCTCAAACAGATAGAATCAATTGACATTAAAGAATTGTTTGAATCGCAAGATGAAGATTTGACTGAAATCGACTTGGATGAAATGCTTAATCACCTTTCCATTAAAGGCGAAGCCTCAATGAGTACTGGAATGGTGACATTAAACATAAAAAAAACTGAGTGAAGGTTTACGAATGGCAAATAAACTTTGTGATTTTTTCATAAAAATTGATCCATCTATCTAAGAAGTTCTTGTTTTTAAAAGGCAAATTGTTAATATCACATCCGAATGTCAATCCGAATTGAAAGTCCTTTTAAAAGCGGCAAAACAAGAAAAAATTACTAATCCTTTTAACCATATAAGCCTGATAATAGTTATTAATATTGTTAAATAATCTGTCATTAAATTGCATTTATTATACATTTGTTTTTTTGATTTTATAACCTTGGAATATATCCCTGTAAAACGTATCCGCCGAGAATAAGGAGCTTTGACTATATTAATTATAAAGCAGTTTTTACAGGATATTTATATTATGCAGATGATCTGAACCATATATTTAGTGAGGGGAGCATTGAGGATGTACGGGCAAGTGTATATAGGGCGTACGAGGTTCTTGATCAGTATTTTTCTGCTCACGATCTCATTTTGAATGCATCAAAAACACAGTGCATTCTTTTTGAAAATCGCAAAAGTAATGACCTCAATTTTGTTTACAACAGTGTATTTAAAACGACAGAATGTGTCTCAGTACTTCGATTAGTGATTGACCGGAGGTTGGATTGGAGGGGCCATATTGAAAAACTTGCTTTAGATATATCAAGATATTCGTATGCCTTGAGAGTTATTTCCAAAAATGTAGGGATAGATGCAGCAATTTCGGTGTACTACGCATTCGTTCGGTCTAGGATAGGATACGGATTGATTTTTTGAGGAAACTCACCTGATATGCATAGAATATTTCAGCTTCAAAAAAGATGTATTCGAGCAATTTTTAAATTGAGTTATAATGATAGTTATAGGGATATCTTTGTTAATAAAAGGATTTTCACTTTGATAAGCATGTATATTCATGATTCTTTTATGTTTGTATGTAACAACAAAGAACTTTTTAAGTCATTTTAAAATGAACATGAGTATGCGATCACACGACATAAATCCGATCTTTTACCATCATTACTTTTTAGTTATATTCAAAAAAATGTTAACTTTATGATTATAAAAATATACAACAGTTTTCCTTTAAATTTTCGGTTAAAGTTCAAAATTGCAGCAAATAAAAGCCTAAAGAAATAGGGTATTACCCATTAAATGATTTTTTTAGTGATATGAACAGATTTAATATAGCTAAATAAAACATTTGTATATTTTATATTAGAATAGTATTCATTATTAGTGGAAAAATGTTATTGATTGTTTGAGTTTATTTTCTTTTTTGTTATTTTTTGTTAGAATTATTTATTATGTTTATTATATTTATTATTTTATGTTCACAATGTTCCGTGCCAACATGGCAGTTACAAAAGTACATTTAATTGGGACAAGTAAATCTTTATCTATCTACTTTATTATTAACCTTATCTATTAACTTTACAAAACACTTACAATAATGTTACAAAGTTTATAAAAATCTTCAAGATAGTTTAACATCCAATAATTTTTGCATGAATAGAATTTCAAGCACTGCTACTAATGGAGAATTGGGTAATTTTTTAACACATGACGAGATACAAACGAAATAAAAAAACTGGCCAGTTAATAAATTATCTAAATTTTGCGGCAATACATACGTCATTTTTAACGTCATCGAATAGTGCGGAACTCGAAAATGGCAGGAAGTTACTTATCCAGTGTGTCAAAGCTTCTCGGTAGAGAAAATTACGATGATTGGGCTTGTGCAGTTGAGAATTTTCTCGTGTTAGAGGGTTTAGAAAATACTCTCGGTGGCAAAGAGACAGATTCAGTGCAAATTGCGAAAGCGAAGGCCAAATTAGCGTTGAAGAGAAGCAAAACAACGTGAAAGAAACAAAATGAACTCAGGATGTGTGGAAAAAATTAAGATGTTTGTATGCAGACCGCGGTTTTACAAGAAAGATCAGTTTGCTGCGATCTTTAATTTCCTTATGACTGGAGAATTGTGATTCAATGGAAAACTATGTGAATCAGATGATTGAAACTTCGCAGAAGTTAAAACGAACGGGTTTCAATATAGACGAATATTGGATCCGATCGTTGCTATTGGCAGGGCTCTCAAAACGATTCAGTCCAATGATCATGGCGATTGAAAATTCCGGTGTTACCATATCTATCAGATTCCATTAAGACTAAACTATTGGATGTGGATGCAGATAGCAGTAGTGGAAAATCAAACGCTCTATACGTAGTAAAAAAACGCAAGAGTCGAGCGAGAGATGGCGCTAAAGGGAATCTCACTGACTTAACGTCAGTGTAAAGTGAAAGTTTTCGTTGTAAACAGTTGGGTCACTTTATGAACAAATGCCCCGAAAATAAAGCAAATAAACGAAACGAGAACTCAAACAAAAAGAAAACATCTAGTGCTTTCAGTGCAGTGTTCTTAAGTGGACAATATACAGAAAATGAGTGGTATATTGACTCAGGAGTAAGTGTACATTTAACTTCAAGAAATGATTGGTCTAAAAACATAAATTACCATGTAAATCCTAAAGAAATTATGATTCCGAACAACATGGTTGTGCCAGTGGTGTGTTCTGGAGATATCCAAACAGTTGTCATGAATGATATTCATGAGGTTATAAAAATGTTTTATATGTCCCTGAATCCTTCAAAGAATATTGAAACAGTGGGGCAGATATCTATGGACAGCAATCAGTCCATGGATGATGAGTCTGAAAGTTTTATGGATGATTCTAATGATAGTGAGTTTCTTGTATCAGATGAAACAGTAAACCAGTGTGAGCCCACTAGACGGTCAGAAAAGGAAAGGAAACCGAAGAATTTTGATGACTATGTGACATTCATGTGTATTGATGATATAGATCTAGATGTTCCCATAATGGTGTCGGTTTGCTATCTGGTTTTCCAACCAGATAGACTATGTTGGCAGCAAGCAATGGAGGAGGAAATTAATTCATTAGAAGAAAATCATATATGGGATCTGGTAGATCACCTAGACAGTGGAACAGTGGTTCAGTGCAAGTAGGTTTCCAAAACGAAGTGCGACAGTCAGAATAAAATCAATTATTGCGCTATGTTAGTGGCAAAAGGTTTTTCACAAAAGGCAGGTATTGATTATGATAAGACTTTTGCGCCAGTGATTAGATTTAGTAGTTTAAGGTTGCTTCCGGCTTTGCCATTGAAATTGACCTTGCAAATAACTCACATTGATGTTAAGACTGCATTTTTAAATGGACATTTGCAAGAAAAAGTTTACATGACACAACCTGAAGGTTTTGTTATTGAAAATAACAAAGTTTGTAAATTGAATAAGACAGTTTATGGCTTAAAGCAGTCATCGAGGGTGTGGAATCATAAAGTTAATAATATTTTGTTTGAACTAGAATTTAAGAGACCAAACTTTGAACCATGCCTATATACAAAGAACGATGACAAGTCCTTGATGATTGCAGCTGTATATGTAGATGTTTTTTTCATTTTTTCTGACAATGTAAAAAATACTAAAATTGTTAAGGATAAATTAAAATCTGTGTTTAAAATTAAAGATTTAAGGGAAGTTAAACATTTCTTCGGAATGAGAATTTGTAAAAACAGATAATTGTATATCATTGTATCAAGAAAATTATTTAAATCAGGTTCTTAAAAGATTTAATATGAGTGAATGTAAGCCTGTAAATACTCCTATAGAGAAATTTGATTATGATGAATAATTCAAGTGAGAAAGAGAAAAATTCATATCAGAGGTTAATTGGTAGCTTAATGTATTTAGCTGTATTAACACGACCTGACATTTCTTATTGTGTAAGTTTCTTGTGTCGATACGATAACTGTAGTAATAAATATACTTGGAAATGTGCTAAGAGAGTGCTACGATACTTGCAGGGTACTAAAAGTCCTTGTATGACGTTTACAAGGGATGATTTAGATTTGCAAAGGGTATGTTGATGTAGACTGGGAATAAAACTGATAAAAACGATCTTATACAGGTTATGATTTTGTATTTTGTGGTGGCAGCATATCATGGAAAAGCTGTAAGCAAAATACTGTGGCTCTCTAGCACAGAAGCTGAATATATGGCTCTAAGCGAGGCAGCGAAGGAAACCATGAATTTGAGAAATTTGGTTGCTGAGTTGACAGGAAAATTGGATTGTATAACAATATTTAATGATAACCAAGCTGCTCAAAAATTAATCTGTTAATCTAATTTTTCATGAACGCTCAAAGCACATTAACATTAGACATCACTATGTATGGGATGGTGTATCAGCAAACATTATAAGCATAAAGTATTTGCCTACCAATGATATGATTTTTGATATTCTGACCAAAAGTTTACCTGGTGTGACAAATGTGAAGTTTGTGTCAAAATTAGGACTAAAACATAATTGAAAGTATTTGTCTAATTTTTGATAAGTGGGGGTGTTGGAATTTATATCAAAAAATCATGAGACATCTAACGGACACTTACTTAATTATACAAATGTCAAACTAGTCATTTACCATACGAATACAGTTCGCATCGAACATTCGACAGGAGAGTATCATTTATCTCTACCCCCCCCCCCCCCCCCCCGTTTTTAACACTAACGCCATCTATTGAAAGAATATATAATATGAAAGCTGTCTATCTCCATTATAGAACGAGATCGCCATCACTCAAATCGATCAACGGATTGTCAGGTGATCTATAACTCTAGCTCAAAGTGACAGAATCTTTTGTCACCAGGTGACAAAAACAAAAAGAGCTAACAAATTTTGTTTCAAGCTCTGTAAAACATTTACAGAAATATTTGAATTGATAAAAAAAAATATGGGGATGATTGCTTATTCCGTACGCGTGTATTTTTGAGTGGTATAGACGATTTCAGAACAGTCTTGATGCTTTGAAAAACGACCCAAGTCATGTTTCTGAGTTTCACAAGGTATAACACCTTGTGAAACCCAGAATCAGAAGAAATCATCTATTGGAAAAATGGAAAGATGATTACAGGAGCATATTATGCTGCATTATTAGTCATTATTATTAAAATTATGAAAAGTTTATAAAAACGCCTAATTTAACGAAAAACAAACACTATATAAAAACATAAATGAAAAATGAGAGGTTTAAATATAATATTCAATAGAATGAAAGTATATTAAATAAAATACTGTAAAATATTAGACCAATAGGACATATGCAAAGTATAAATGAAAGAATAGTAATTATAAACTGGACGGGAAAAGATGGATAGATGGATAAAATGGAAAGAATTAAAAACAACAAACTGCAAAATAAAACACACATCAAAAAAAGTATTCTAAACAAAAAAAAGATTTTGGATGCAGTCAGTCTTGAGGCCTTGAATCAGTTCGGTGTTTTAGTGGAAATATTCTTATTGAATGAAGTATTTATGTAATAAACAATATCTATAACTAGATTTAAGATAGTTTTCATGTAAACAGCCTTTATACCATTTGAAAGCGAGGGTAGACAACCAATAAATGACAATCACAGTTAAACAAAGAAATTTCCAAAGCTGTGAAAAAGGCCGTAGGAAAGTTTAACTCCGAAAACGTAAATAATATCATAAAGAAGAATAAGAGTCTAACAGTTCTCAGACGAAAACTTTTCCAGGGCAAGCAAAACATTTGTAAACTGGTGGACAAACAGGACAATGTCAAAACAACAGAAAATAAATTCTTAAAATGGTAGAAACTCTTACAGTGAAGATGGAATAGTCACAGAGCTAATAAAATTGGAGGAAACAAACTATTACAATGAGTGTTTTTTAAAGGAAACAACACCATCCCAATGAAACAATGCATTGATAATAGTACTACTTAAGAGGGGAGTCAGTCTCATCAAAAATCGGCTATGCAACAAGCTAGACTCATACCAGTCATGAGAAAAAGCTGGTTTCAGGACAGGCTACGGCACTAATGAGTATCTCCAAGTATTGAAAACCTTCATAAAAAAGTCGATGGAGTATAATAAACCTTTAGGGTTTATCTTTGCAGATTACGAGAAAGCATTCGACACAGTGCATCAGTATACCATGTTAACAGCTCTGTGAAATTGGAGAATTGACTAGCACTACACTGCACTCATCAAACATATTTATAAAAACGCCACTACAAATATCCGACTCGACGACAATACAGACAAATGTGACATAGGAAAAGGTATTCGCTAAGGCGACACCATTACACCAAAACTTTACATTGCTCTACTTCAGCAGATATGCAAACACATACGATGGGACGGCTTAGGAGTGAATATAAATGGTGAAAACCTTAATCACTTGAGATTCGCTAACGACCTAGTCCGAATAGCCGTCCATTTGGATGATGTTATTGTGATGTTAAAATATTTCAACTAAGTCTCCAAGAAAGTGGGACTTAAAATACACTTTACAAAAACCCAAATTATGACAAACTTGGTACTCGTCTATTTCTATAACATCAGAGTAAAGAAAATTATATATTTTAAGTACTTGGGACACGAAATTAGTATCAACTTTCGAAATTCTATCTATTTTGTGGCTCAGACCTTGACGTGGTAAAGGCGTTTGAGTAGGGCAATGTAGTTTTGAGCTATGCCGTCTGGAGTCTATGCTCCTGGGAGGGTCACCCCTGCCGGACAGGTCAAGGCAGAGGCCTCAGACTAACATGATCCAAAATCTGCTAACCCGCATTGGACCAGCGTGGCAGATTACGATCCATACCTTCAACATGGTATTTCAATATGTTTCAATATGACAGTACAACCTCAAACACGGCCCTCATTCCCCGGAGGTCAAGGGGTAACTACCTAAGGCAGCGGGAAGACCTGCCACAAGGAAGAGGGTTTGTAGACTAAGAGGGTTTGTAGAAGTATTGTAGACTAATATGAAGAAATCGCTAACAATGTGCTTAAAACGGCTGCTTCAATAGCACCAGAAAATAAATGTTTCAAAAAGTCAAAAATTTCCAATAAGAACATTAATTTAATGACAAAACGCCGTACAATGAGGAATGCAGACAGTCCTTTTGTCAGGGTCGAGTACGTTGAGCTTTGCAAAAATATAAGAAAACGTATTCGAGAGGAAACGCGCCGATTCAACATGCAGCTTATGCAAAAAACTCTGGAAGAAAACAGGGGAATTAACAAAGCTAAGCATAAGCTAAGAAAGAAAAGGACACAAATGTTTCCTTAATGCGTGAGGATGGTACAATATGCAGGGAATGGACGGAAATGTTAGAGGTTGCCCGAAGATTTTATTCAAAGTTATATGAGGGCCAGAATCAAACAAAAACAGAAATGTCCACTGAAGAACAAGTGCCGAATATCCTGGTGGAGGAAGTGACAAAGACCCGATGAAAAATGGGAAGGCTCCAGGAAAGAATAGTATAACTGTTCACATGTTAAAGGCTGGTGGTCGGACTTTACATAAAACACTAGTAAAATTATACTCAAAATGTCTCAAACAACAAGAAATACCCAGTTTATGGAAAAATGCAGAATTGATGATTTTACTTAAGAAGGAGCACGGGAAGATTTAAAGAATTAGTGTCCAATAAGCCTCCTATCAGTGGTGTACAAAGTTTTCACCAAGATAACATTTAAAAGAATACTAAGAAAACTTAATGACGCACAACCGAGGGAGCAAGCAGGATTCAGAAGTGGATTCAGTACAATGGATCACATCCAGGTCCTACAGCAGTTCATAGAAAGGCCACTGTGCTTGGCTTTTATCGATTATGAAAAAACATTTGATTCAATCTCAAAGCGGGCCATAATGAATGCATTGCGTAATGAAGGTGTAGAAAAAGCCTGTGTAAAACTACTAGAATCGATATTTGATGAAGCTACAGCGGCAGTCCACCTTGACGATCTCGAGGTTGGAATAAATGTAGAGCGGGGCATACGGCAGGGTGACGCAAAATCGCCTCTTCTTTTCTCAGACTGCCTGGAAGAAGTATTCCGTACTCTGGGTTGGATAAGGATTAATGGAATAAGGATTAATGGTGCAAACTTAAATTATCTTAGGCTCGCAGATGATATCGTTCTTCTTTCACAATACCCAGGGGAGCTGCAAAGACACGTACAAGAGTTACAAAGGGCTGGGGAACCATTTGGCTTGAAAATAAACCAGAAGAAGAGTCAGGTCATGTTCAATTAATTTGCTGAGGGCAAAAGGATTTCTATTTTGGGAACGGATTTGGAAGTTGTGCATCGCTATATATATATATCTTGGAAAGAGGTTTTCAACGGAAGAGAATACCGTCCGGGAGGTGGAACGACGCGTTAAGTGTGGCTGGCAGGCTCAACATAGTGTTTAAGAGCACAGTACCACTTTGCCTGAAAAGAAAAGCTTTTGATCAGTGTGTCGTGCCCGATTATGACATACGGAAGTGAGACCTGGACACTGACATCACAGTCAGTTCAAAAACTTCGAGTATCACAGAGGGGAATGGAAAGATGTATGCTTGGCATTACTAGACTGGATAGAAAGACCTACACATGGATCAGAGAACAAACAAAAGTGAGTGACATCATAGGAAGAATAAAGCAATTGAAATAGAAGTGGGCAGGCCATGTAGAGAAGCGATGGGACGAAAGATGAACCAGGGCGGTCCTGGACTGGATACCGCTTGATCGCAAACGTCCACGGAGAACACCGAAAACACGATGGACTGATGACATTATTAAGTACATTGGACCCGAGTAGCAGAGAGCTCAGGACCACGAGAGTTGGAAGCATGCTGTAGAGGCCTTCATCCAGCAGTGGATTGATAAGGGTTGATGATGATGAATGATCCAGGTATTCTATCATAAAACTAATATGACAAGTTTCCATACACTTTTTTTCCTACGCAAGGAGATACGGGTTCATAACGAACGCCCCTGGAAATCGTTTGTTTTTAAATCACTTTTGAACTACTGGGTGTAATTTAATATTTTTTAATATTATAGTTACTAGGTAAGTCTCCTTAAAATAAATCCTTTTAATCACATCGGGCTTAATTATTTTGCCAGGGACGGACTAGCCCTAACACAGTAATGCTTAAAAAATGTTACTGGTTACGAATAAAAAAATTTCTAAATATGGGGTTTTGAAAATATGGGGTTGTTATCTTCATAAAATTCATTGTTCTTTGCTATGGTTTTTCAAGGGAATTGGGAATATCTCACACTACCCTTAACGGGTATTTGCGAGGTATTTATTACAACTCCACTGTTTAGTGTTTGTCTGCAATGTAATACCAGCAACTCTATTTTGCTTGGTTCAAATTTAGATATAATCAGGAGGAAGGTGTGTCATGCTGTTTAGGATAGAATTTAGCCTTAGTTTTGTTATCTGTTTTAGTTAAGTTTACATAAGAATTTAATATTGCTTACTAGGTATGGCGGTTAAAAATTCTTAATTGCAAAAAAAAAACGTTTAATTTGGGAGAAAGTTAACAAATGGTTTATTCAAAGTACGCGTCATGGCTAGTTGCACATTTTCCACATCTTTCTCGCATTCTGGTCGCCGTTCGATTAATGCGTTCTCATCCCATCAAATGCATAGTATTGTCTTCTTTCCAAAGCGATTCAGTCTTGCAGTCAATGTTGATATTTGTCCTGAGTCAACCCATGATTTTCTGTGTTTTAAATTCTCGAAATATATCCATTTTTTGTCTCCAGTCACGATCCGATGCAAAAAAGTCTTTCTTTCATGCAGAGACAGCAAAGCAAAACTTTTTCCTTCTGTCTGTTGTTCGGCTGATGTGATATTCAGATCCTGCCTTCTGGATATTTCCCATGAGTTATATCACACAGATATTTCTGTTATATTGACCAATTCGGCTGTTAAGACATCAACACTTTTTTTTCCTAATGTACTTTTTATCCCTGTTAATGTTTTCTGGTTGATAAACATTCAATAACGAGCATCGACCATGCCACTTGAAAGGGTCGAAGATAAATATTTTTTCCACAAAAACGTGGGTTCCCATGAAAAGGCCTGCCTATTCCATAGTCAGCCCTTAGTAAATTTAAGTATCAGATTTTTGTTTATATACTTCATATCCGTACTTCGTAGAATTAATATCTAGTTTTAGCCTTTGTAAAAGTAAAAAGTTTTTAAAGTTTTTATTTTTAAAAGACGTATTCTTTCAACAATGTTTGCAATTCGGCATCTTCAATTTTTTTCGATTGACCTGCGCGTTCTTTGTCTTTTCGAAATCACCACTTTTGAATCATCTAAACCAACGCCCACAAGCGTCTTGCGTTGAAAAACATTGTTACTGTAAGTATATACAAGTATACGACGGCTTTCACTCGCGTTTGTTTTGTGATTAAACAAGAAAAGCAGTACGTGCCGCAGATGCTCTTTATTTGGCTTGAAACTCGACATATTTACCGCACGAAAAAAATATGACGCTCGAAATCATTTAAACATCAATGGCAATTTGAAAGGTACTGTCATAGCAACAAAATTATATAAGAGATTAGACTGTGAACCTACACTTGTTTCCAGCGCCATCTTTTAAAATAACTAAGAATTATTAACCACAATATCTGGTTAAAGCGTTTTCCAATAAGAGTGTCGAAAGTTTAAAATAAGATAAAGTGATAACTACAAGTGGTAGTCTGGTAATTTTTATTTTAATTTGAAAAACAAATAATAGGATAATCTTATGAAAATAATGTTCAAATGTCCCTCTCGACTTCGTCTGGCAGAATTCATTCCGGAGATCCAATTTTCAATTACTTTCTCACACATATCGTGTGGTATATTTTCAATGGTGACCTGAAGGTTTCGTTTAAGGTCAAGGACTGTTTGAGGTTTATTTTTGTAAACCAGAAATTTAATATAACCTCACAAAAAATAATCCAAAGGCGTGTGATCGTATGATCTTAGTGGCCAGTTGACATTACCATTTCTCGAAATAACGCATTCAGGAAACTTTTCTGGCAATAAATCGATTGTCTGGCGAGATTGTCTTGTTGAAAGAAAACATTGTTTATATCCACATTTATCACTTTAACCAGAAGATATTCTGTTAGCATATTACTATAGCGTTAACCATTAACAGTAACACAATTGGGTTTTTGAATAAAAAAAGTTTACAACTTTATCACAAATAATATTGATAATCAATGCGAAAATTTAAAAAAAAACTTGTTACAATTAATTATAAATGAATTAAAATGTATAAAATTTAAATAAAAATCACGTGACTACGAACGCGCCTCGATTGGCTGCTATGTTTGTGATGTCAAAATACTAAAGTGTTTTCACGACAGCACTGTCAACGGCTTCTATTCGAATATATGCTGTCAAAATTATTGTTGGTTAAGTGCAAAATAAAATATTGTTGATTACTAATTTAGTTCAGTAATGTTCTTTTCTGAAAAATGACATTCGGTTCAATTCAGCTGAAGTTCGAGGTGTTAAAGCATCGATGTAAGTTTTTTAAAAAATAATAATAATATAAATGTAAATAAGAAACAAAATATTTCTATTAAATATAATTAAACTATTTGTAGGGTGTCACGAGAAAGTTACGGTGACAAGGTTTTGTTCAACTTAACCGTAAAAATTGTATTTGCACTCTAAAAGGACATGTATGTCCAGAACATAAAGTTCGGAGTAAAGCTTATCCATTTACCTTGATTATAAATTAAAAATTAAGAAAAATTCAAGACACTCAATGTCACGATTGTGCAGTTTCATTAGCTTCAGCAGATAATCAATACTCAAACAAAAAAATATATATATATTGTTATAAATAGTAATATTGGTTTTCAAAAATAATAAATAATGTTAAATATTGAATAACCAAAAGATATTTTCTAGTTTTGTAATTATTTTTGGAACGAAAAAACAATATAAATCATCATTAGAAAAACAAAACCCATACGTACTGTTTAAATCGCTAATTTTATTTCAATAAATATATAAATCTTAAATATACGTAATAAAACTTCCCCCAACTAGGATAATATAGATAATATATTACAGTAAATTATAATATGTAAACTACATTAATATTCAGAATAAAAACATCGAAATTATATACATATTTGTTTGATTGCCTTCATTGATGTTTGCAATACTTTTAAAACCACACCGATTCTTCAAACCACCATTCACACAAATCAGCATTATTGCTTTAAGGTTTTCAGTATTTTTATACTCTTAATAATATTTGCCAAATAACTATAATGCCTGACCAGCTAGAGATTTCTCAAATAAGAGAAGGTAACTTTTTGAGCGGAAAACTTTTTTCCGAAAAGTTTCCTGTTAAGGTCTACTCACTAGAAAACCGCTATATACCACAACATATCCTGGAACCACTGTCAGCCTACCATCAGTCTTCGATGCCTATAATAAATTTCTAATCTATGTTTAAACATACATGTTCAATTAATAGATGAAATGTACCAAAATCCTGAAAAACATTAAATATTTTAACTGTTTTGTTTTATTTAGAATGGACATATGCCATTTTCTTTACTTTTTGTTTGAATAGTAGGTTTGCTTTTCTATTTTTCTTTTTTTGCATAATTTAACTAGTTGATGTTCATCCAACTGATCACACAAATTTCTGTACTCTTAGACCATCTACAAAATAGATTATCCTGCAAAACTTTCAAGTATAAAACTTTTCATATACGATTACCTTCCAAATTGGTAGTCGAATTTTGTTCTTGTATATTCTGGTCTAATTCTTGAATATTATTATTCGTTTCCTATAAAATAGACGATCCTGTAGGGCTTTCTCATTGTTCCTACCCTTGGTTGTGTTGCTTCATGTATATTCTTAGCGGACACGCACGAATATTCCTTATAAATTTGGCACGTTAATTTGTTTTCCCTACATGAATTAAATAATATAAATAAAAGTTATAAAAACAAATGCAAAAAACAAAAGGAACCCTAATCTGATTTAATTCTGAACTTACTTTTGAGCCTCCATATTTTATGTAAAAATATTTGAGTATAACGTCGAAAACAGCACCGAAAGGCTAATTAAAATTTAAAAGCAAATATATTTTCAAATCGATAGCACACCAACAAATGCAATCAATGATATAGGTTAAACCTATAACACAATGACTAAGATCGATAAATTGTTTTATTTACCCGAGAGACCGATTCTTTCCGAACGTCTTTTCAGAAAGAGCGCGAAAGAAAATTTCGGTATAACTGAATTGCTTGAAAATTTTATATATACAAATAAACAAGCACTACGGCTAAACCGCTGTGGTTTTTAACCGCGTGATTTTGTGAGTCCAGAAAACTAATGCAAGCGGCCACACTTGCGGATTTTTCTCGCGACTGATTTTAAAATCGTGAAATGTTACAAAATGGCTCGCGGGTAAAAACGGCGCCACAATTTGTGACCAACAGAACTTAGTTGCGCGTGCACGCACTAAGGGGTAGTGCGGCCTAAGGCCTATTACGCTATGTCCTAGGTTTCGTATTAAGCTATGTTCTAGAAAAAGCAAAAATATTCGCTGCATATCTAGAGAATACTTTCCAGCTTTATCCACCGACTGGCTTGGAAGAAATCCCTCATATTAGCAATAGAGATGACATGACAATTAAACCAATCACAACAGCAGAGATTGACACAACCATTGGTAAACATTGTATTGTATTACGGATCAGGTACGTGCCAGTGCAATGGAAGATTGCTGAAGTTATAATAATTCTGAAACGTGGCAAACCACCTGAAGACAAAACATCATACCGCCCAATATTCTTGTTGCCGATTATATCCAAGTTGTTTGAAAAGCTACTCCTACAATGCCTCAAACCCATTATAGAGGAGAAGCATCTTATTCCAACGCATCAGTTTGTAATCATCATCAGATGTAATCGAAGAGCACTAGTAGAGAGAAATATCTTTGCATCGATATTCCTCGATGTGGCCCAAGCATTCGACTGAGTGTGGCACTACACTAGAAGCTAGAAAACTATCTACCACAACAAATGAGTTAAATTTTTCAGTCATACATCACTGATCGTCACTTTAGAGTCAAGCATGGTGAAGAATATTCAGACCTTAAAAAGATATGTGCTCAAGGTCCACAAGGCAGCGTTTTCGGGCCTGTCCTTTATTTGCTGTACACGAGCTATATCCCGCAGAGCAGTGGAGAAGTGACGGCAACATTTGCCGATGATACTGCTTTACTCGCTACTGGAAATGAAATTAATTCAGCTACAAAAAAGTTCCAAACAGCTGTCAACAATGTCACCAATGCTAACGCTAACGAAGCAAGGTACCTGGGCTTGATCCTGGATGCCAAGCTAACATGGAAAACGTATTTGAAGAAGAAAGGTGAGCAATTGGGACTCATATTCAAAAAAATGTATTGGCTACTAGGGCGCCACTCTTTGTTGTCAATACATAATAAAGTGCTTACTTATAAGCAAATTCTGAACACAGAGAAACGACATATAGCAATGATCCAAGTTCCCGAGGAAACTTTTCGAGTATTGTTAAGTAAACCAAAGGGCAAGATAAAATACTTAAAATACTTAAGTCCAAAAATACAAAATGAACTCATTTCTGTTCTGGTTCTAAAAATAGAATAGAAATAAATGCCGTACCATTTTACTCTATCATATTCGATACGACTCAAGATATTCCAAAAACAGATCAAATATGTGAATTTTACCGTTATTGTATGATTGAGAAAGATGAAAATGGAATCCCAAAGGCGCTCGTCATTAAATAGTCATTTTTAGGATTTCATGAAGTTAAGAACCAAATTGCCTTAGCAATGTTCAACCAAATTATTAAATCCTTAAATGACAAAAATATACCTCTAAATAAGTGTTGAGGACCATGATATGATGGTACTAACACAATGAAAGGCACTTATGGTGGAGTTTAAAAACTTATAAAAGATATCGAGCCAAATGCGGTATATGTTCACTGTGTTGCTCATAACTTAAATCTGGTACTTGATGATGCGGTAAGAGAGGTTATTGATATGATTTTTTTGGGCAGAGTATCAACAGATGGAATATCTTATCAAGTTCTATATCTGATAAAGAAAGGTAAGTCTTCCACTTCGATAACATTAAAAACATTGAACCCTACTAGATGGGCAGGACGATATGATGCTATTTTTGTTTTAAAAGTTCGGTTTGTTGAAGTCCAAAAAGTGCTAACGAAAACAATTCTGTTAAATTGCAAATCACATGAAAGAAATGAAGCTATTTCACTCAAGAAGAAGATCGAGAACTACAATTTTATTATGGTATTGGTTTTTCATTGAAAAATTCTACAGACTATCGATGCAGCTTCTAAAGCACTCCAATCTAAAGCCACCGATCTTTCAAATGCCTTAAAAGGTTTGAAAATTTGTTTCGAAGAATTGGAAAGGTATAGACATGAGCGTATAGATGAGCGTCTCCAAGATCCGGAAAGTTTGTTCAAAGTGAATATATTTTATCGAGTATTGGATATCATTATTAATCAACTGAAATCGCGTTGGAAGGAATCCAATGAATGAAATTAAATTGTTTGCAATTTCAGTGTTTTGCAACCTACCACTTTGCAAAATTTAGATGGCACTGAACTATTAAAAAAGCTCTAGAATTTGTTGATATATATATATATATATATATATATATATATATATATATATATATATATATATATATATATATATATATAAAATCATATCTGAATCATTTGCCAGAGAAATTCTCAGTTTTCGGTCCACCTTCAGACACGAAATAGAAAAGTCTTCGTGTATTACAGAACTTGCTGATTTATTAATAATAAAGACTCATTTTCAGCCCTAACTCATCTTCAGCCCTAACAGAAGAACTTGATAAACAACCAGCACAGAACTGGCAAGAATTGAAACAAAAAATTATTAAAACAGCCTTAAAGTTGGTCCCTTTACAAAAACGTAGAAAACATCCGTGGTGGGATGAAGTTTGCGAGCAAGCAGTATTAAGCCGAAGTGAAGCATTCAAAGATTGGAACAGTCAAAAAACAGCAATAAACTATAACATCTTTTTGGAAGTAAGACAAGAAACATCGAAGCTAATTAGACAAACTAAAAGAAAATATGAAAACAATCAACTTAATGAAATAGAAAAAGATTTCCAAAAACATAACACTCGAAACTTTTACAAAACATTTAAAACTAAAGTAACAGGCTATCAACCGCAAAGTCTTTGCTTCCAAAAGGAAAACGGACAATTGGCTCTAAATAACCAAGATAATTGCAAAGAACTTGCGAAATATTTTGAACAAATACTAAACTGTCCTGAGCCCTTAAACAAATTAGCAACACTAAAGCCTAAACAAACAAACCCAGATTCATTACCACCGAATGAAGATGAACTAATTAGGCAAATCAAGCGGCTTAAAAATAACAAAGCTTCTGGTGAAGATGGAATCACTGCGGAACTTTTGAAATCCGCTGGTCCAGGTACAATCAAGGAAATAACCAAAATTCTACAAGAAGTTTGGCGAACCGAACGGATTCCAGAAGATTGGAAAGATGCTCTAATCCATCCACTACATAAGAAAGGAGATAGAACGGATGTAAACAACTATAGAGGGATATCTCTTCTCCCAGTTTGTTACAAGATTCTATCTCAATGTCTACTAGACAGAGCACAGGGACAGTTAGAACCTAACATTGGTGAATATCAAGCAGGTTTTCGACCGGCCAGATCCTGAATCTGAAGTTGATTCTAAGACATCAAAAACTGTACAATAAAAATCTCGTCTCTACATTTGTGGATTTCAAAAAAGCATATGATTCTATTGACCGCGAATCTTTATTCCGAATCTTGAAAGAACAAGGACTAGATCTGAAAACGCTGGCAATTATTAAAGCAACGTTAACTAACACAAGGTCAAAAGTTAAATTCATGGGTGAGATCTCGGAGCCCTTTGAAATTAAAACTGGAGTGAGACAAGGGAATGGACTCTCGCCACTTTTATTTAACTGTGTTCTAGAAAAAGTAATACAGGAGTGGCGTGAAAAAAAGTCGGCCCTGAATATTGACCAGCCCATTAAACTGGGGAGAACCAACATCAAAACTGATTGTCTGGCATTTGCTGATGATCCAGCAATTTTAGCTCAAGATGTATTAACGGCACAGAAACAGATTGAAATCCTAAAAGAAGCAGCAGAAAATGTAGGACTCCAAATTTCCTTTGAAAAGACACAATACATGACCTGCAACAGACTAAGAACGCCATTTCTAAAAACAAAATATGGTAACATCAGACGAGTCTCTCAATTCAAATATTTGGGTAAAATAATCATGGAAAATGGGTTGGAAAAAGCGGCCAATAAGGGTAGATGTCAAAAAATGGAAACGGCATTGAGACTTACACAAAACATTTACAACAAAAGATGCCTATCGAAAAACACAAAACTTAGACATTACAACACAGTTATTAAGCCAGAATGTCTATATGCTGCGGAAACGCTCATTTTGAATAGAAAGAGGGACATCGAGGACATTGAAAAGAAGGAAAGAAAAATCATAAGAAAAATCCTAGGGCCCAAACAAATAAATAGCACAACATACCGACTTCGAGAAAACCAAGAAATCAAACAATACACAGATATACATAGCGATATGAGAAAAAGAAGACTTAAGTTTTACGGACACATAAAACGGATGAATCCGAGTAGGTTAACTAGACAAATAGTCGAATTTTATGAAAATAGGAGTAAAGCTAAAGTAGAAACAATTAAATGGATTGCTGCATTTAAAGAGGACATAAGATCAGCAAATATTACACAAAGTGAAATTCAGGATAGAGGCTGTTTCAGACACAAGGTTAACGTTTGGAAGGTTGGCCAGAGAGAAAAATGTAGGAAGACTGGAACAACTTTGTCTGACGAAAGGAAACAAGCTCACAGCGAAAGAGTGAAATCAGTATGGGCACAAAGGAAGGCTAACAACAACAAACGCCTCTAATTGTACTTCGCGTGGTCCACCAGGGCCCATACGTGAATAATAATAAAGACTCATTTTATGTCGTGCAGCTTTCCTGCAGTATGTACTGCATTAATGTTGTTTGTTAGAATTCCTGTGACTACAGCTAATACTGAAAGATCATTTTCGAAACTAAAATTAATAAAAACCTATTTAAGAAACTTTATGGGACAAGACAGGCTACGTAACTTGGCTATTCTGTCTATTTACAGAATGCCCCGATCCTTAAACTTTCTTCTAATTCTATGGCCCGATCTTTAAACTTTGATGATTTTATTGATATTTTTGCGGAACAAAAAGCTCGGAGAAAAGAATTTTATTAATAAATATCTTGTTAATATTAAATTGTTATTTCATTAAAATTATGTAATACCTATTCTTTGGAAAATAAAATTTATTAAATATTTAACTAAAATGACCAAGTGCAAACAACAGTAAACCTAAACAAAGATCCAGCATTATGGGAAATTAACGATACCTTAAGGGAGATTATCGCAAGGTACGGCTTGGATCAAAACAAGTCTTGTGACTTCTCTAAAAGTGAAAAATTATATGCTGATCAGCGTCGTTTCTTGCCAGTAAGTATATTCCAAAAGATTCCAAAGATGAAAAATAATGAAGTGAATAAGCGAAATTGGCTGGTTTATTCTGAAAGTAAAATATCTGTATATTACGGGCCCTGTTTGGCATTCGGTCCATTGGAGAATAAGACTCAGTTTGAGAACGAGTGATTTAATGACTAGAGAAATGCAGAATACCGAATAACTCAGCATGAAAACTCTGCGCGTCATAAATCTAGTTTGAAAGTTAGAAGTGAGATTAATAGCCAACTGGACAATTTACTGCATGCCCAGATTGATGAAGAAATTACTTATTGAAGAAACGTTCCGAAGAGGGTTGTTGCTGTAAGAAAGCAAATGTCGCCTAGAGGCCTCGCTTTCAGAGAAAAAAAATTAAAGTTCGGTGATCCGCATAACGGAAATTATTGTATGATTTTGGAATTAGATTCTTGGAAAGATTTGTCGAATTAGATCCTTTTTTAGCCAGTCATATGGAACGATTTGGGAATCAAGGATTTGGAAGTACCAGTTACTTATCAAAGACCGTTTGCGATGAGTTTATTCTCTTGATAGGTCATAAAGTCTTAAAACAGATTGGAGATGAGATAAGAAGAGCGAAATAAATTGCCTTAATCATCGATTCAACACCAGATATTACACATGTGGACCAACTTACCCTCGTCATTAGATTCGTTTTGGAAACAGGCGAACTGTATGAAAGATTTCTCAAGTTTTTGCCCTCAGTGGGACATAAAACTGAAGAAATGTTTTCTGCCATTATTTCGGAACTCAAAACATTGAGCATATATATTGAAGACTGTCGTGGACAATCATATGATAATGCCGCGAATAAGTCTGGTGTGTAGAATGGCTTACAGGCTAAAATTCAAAGCCAAGCACCTTTTGCTTTTTTCGTTCCTTGCTCTGCCACTCTTTAACTTTACTGGCAACTGCGGCTGCTGAATCTTACAAAGAACGCTTACTTACGCTTCTTTATGTTGTTTTAAGAAATCTACGTTTTTTTTTTGTAAATTCGACACAACGCTGGCAAAAATTAATGAGTGAAATCGGGACAGGGAAAACGCCAAAGAGAGTAAATCTGACACGTTGGTCAGCTAGAGAGGACGCATGCTGAAGTTTGAGAGATTCTTGGCACGAAGTCCTTAAAACTTTGGAATCAATCAAGGGTGATCGTACCGAAGAGCCTGTAACGCGAAACGAAGCGACGGGAATACTTTTGAATTTACAAAAATTTCAAACGGTGGTAATGGTTGTTGTGTGGAATGTTTATTTGGAAACAATAAACAAAGTGAATATTCAAATTCAGGCTTCTACCGTAGGTTTGATCGCTGTTGTCGATCTTTAAGTTTTTCGTAGTTGAACGAGCGAATTTGAAGTATTTCGAAGAAAAAGCGATGTAATGAAGCGTGTCGAAGCAGTATACAAAAGACATGGGAAAAAGACAAGAAAAGAAAAAAAAATAAGATGAAACACCCGATGAAGAAATGAGAATGACTACGAATGATATTTTCAGGGTTAACACATTTCTTTTCCTCATTGATAGACTCATATCCGAATTAGAAAAATGGCAAGAGGTCTACAACAAGTTCAATGAACAGTTTTCATTTCTGATCAAAATGAGTGAATTGTCCTTCCTTTTCGTAGAAGAAATGTATCCTAATGATTTAGAGACTAACTTAGTTCAAGAATGCATACATTTTCAATGCCACCTATCTTCTCAAAGAATTTTGGTAAAACCAGATTCTAGATTATATAAAAGTCTGTCTTCGTCCTTGTGAAAATGGAATTTGCAAAACGTTTATCCAAACTTGGATATAGCAGTTCGCTATGTACACCAGCGATAAATTGTTCGGGTGAGAGAAGCTTTTCTTGCTTAAAACGAGTGAAAAATTATGTAAGATCTACCTTAAGCCAAGAAAAGCTAAACGCCTTAGCTCTTTTGTGTATAGAGTCAGAACTAATGAACAAGATTTCATACGACGATATAATTGATGATTTTGAGAATAGAAAATCGCCCAAAAACGTAATGTAAAACTTTCATAACCTAATTGAATTGAATTTCATCCCCATCATCAGTCGGATTGTTACCAGATAATTTAAGATATTGTTTTTAAACTGTAAGTAAGCGCAATAAAAATTATTTAATTACGTTTACCGAAGGTACATTATTGTGTAAGTAGTATTAATGCATACCTTACCGCGCCTTATTAGTAGTACATGATTGATCTTTTATCAGGTTAGAAATATACCCAAAAACTATTTCTTGTGCAATCTTAAATAAATCGTTGGGTTGTAAAAATAATCTTGGAACCGACACATCGATCCCTTAGTTCACAATCATACTACGAAAAAATAGTGGTGTAATTAGGACTATAATAAAAATAAAGTTACAATTTCATGGACAAAAAAATTGTAATTAATATGATTGTGAACTAGGGTATCGAATTGAAGAGATGGGTAGGGGAGGCAAAATTTGAATAGCCTACAGGCGGCAAATGTGCAAAACCGCCACTGTCTTAAACGTACTTTAATTTGATTAGGCTACAATTTTTTACTTACATTAGGTGCTAATTTTTTTGTATTTCCTTTCCATTTTCTCCATAAAGTCTCTTGTATAGCTTTTTCTCCGATGTGATGCATTTTGTTGTTCTCTATGAACTGACCAACAGTAATCACCCATCATGTTGATATTCCATCATCCCTGGTATCGTTTCTCTATCTCCTTTATGTCCTGATAGAACCGTTCTCCATTCTCTTCACTCACATCGCCCAAGTTTTTAGGAAAAAAGTCAAGGTTGTTGTGCAAGAAGTGGCTTTAACGCTCATCAGACAAACCCAGATTTTTGAAATTGTCTATCATATTAGCTACGATAAGTTCATAGTTAGGGTCTTTCACATTGGCCAAAAACTTAGTCACAACTTCTTTAAATGATATTCAAGCCTCCTTTTCCTTTGTAATCATACTTGCTTCAAAGATAGAATCGAACATTATTTTACGGATATTAGGCCCAATGAAAACCCCTTCTTTTAGTTTGGCTTTTGATAAATGAGGAAATCTTTTATAGAAATATTTAAAACATTCACCATCTTTAAGCCAGGCTTTTATACATTGTTTCATTAAGCCTAACTTGAAGTGTAGTAGTGATAGAACAATCTTTTTTGTTTTGTGCAAAATGTTCTTCTTGCCAGGTGTTAAAAGTTTTTCTTACGTCCTATTGTTTTTTGGACCAATGTTGATCCCTTGCACTGATGTCCTCACATATAAAACATGGAAACTTTGTAAATGCCTTTTTTCGACCAAGAATCATGAAGACAACTTTTAAATCTCCACATAGTATCCAATCGTGAGCTGAATAGTTAATTTTCTGTAAAATCATGTTAAGATTTCCATTTCCTTTATATGGACTGAATGAGCATAAGTGAATTATAAGTATTTCCTTTTTGTAAAAGAACACTTTTTAAAGTAGTTTTTGATGAGTCTATAAAAAGCCCTATTCTTCCTTCTTGTACTCAATACCAAATTAATTGATTAGACTACCAATATCATGGCCAAATCCTCTTCAAATGTTATCTCCAAATCTTCTTCCTGCTTGAAAAACTGAGCAAACTGTTGATGTCTTGTTCTGTAATTGTAAATAAATGTTCCAGATTCCAGTAAATGTTTTTCGTTCAGCTTAGAACCAAGCAATTCTGCTTTTTCCTTACTCTAACCCAATTCTCGCACTAAATCATTTAACTCAACTTTTGTAAGCAACTGTGATTTAAAATTTTCTGGAGAACATTGAAACTCACCATCACCGGGTCGACTTTCATTAAATTCGGGACTGGACTGTCACGTCATCCCTAGACTGAGGTGGCTCAGGGACAGGAAGTCCCGGTCCATGTCCTACCAGCCGATTAGCTGAAGTAAGGTCAGGATAGACAATTACTTTCTTATTTTTGGAGTTATATCCAGAAACATCAACGCTGCAAAAATAACAATCATTTAAATGATTTTTTGCTTTCTCCATACCATGGGTACTATTGATCTAAAAGCTTTCTTTTCTTTCTTATACCTTTTCCTCGACACAAACATAACATACTTTGTGAGGAGCCCAACATTTTTCATGTTTACCGATTTCTACACCAAAATATGCAAAGTATACTTTTTTTTACAAAGTCAGTAGTATTCCTTTGATGTTTTTTTTTTAACTACAATCTCTCCACATATATAACAAAAAGTGTAGTCCAGTACCACACCTGTGTCCTGGACAATTTGTCCAGTACCACAGCGTAATACTCTCCAATGATAGTCATATGTTAATCTATTAGCATCACATCCAACAATCTCAGAAAACCGTAGCTATGATTAAACCGTTTTCGGTTTCTTTGACGTATTTCCATCTACTTCCACTAACTGAATTGTTCCTTCATCTCTGATGTATAACGGTGAATCCATTATTTTTATACTGCTATATATTATCGAAAACACAAGCATTTCATAACAAAAACCTCGTATAAAATGTAGTGGACATGGTTTATCGAGATATTTATATTTAAAATGTCGCATATTCTCATTCGGCTATCATTTAACGATATTGTGATTTTTTATGACGAATTTATCGGTCCTAACAGTTATTGTGTTTCGCTAGCATTTATCGTTTTCAATAAATATACAGCAACGTTTAAATTTTACAGTCACATTTTATACATTTTACAATCGAAAACGAAACGAAAAGATTCTTTACTAGGTGTGGCGGTTAATAATTCTTAATTTTTTTAAGAGATGACGCTGGAAACAAAGGTCGATTCACAGGCTAATCTCTTATGTCATTTTGTTGCTTCTGCAGTACCTTTAAAAATGTCATTGATGTTTAAATGATTTTGAGAGCTTTAGAAGAAGACAATATGCAAACTCAACAGCAAATGGCAAAGTGGTTAAATGTCGGTCGCCGAAACATATATGATCGTCTGCATGCCATGGAAAAGTTCCAGAAGGCAGGGACCACCACCATCAGTTGAACGACATGCAAATGGAAAAACGAAATTTTACTTTCTCCTCAAGAAAGAAATACTTTTTTGCATCGGATTGTTACTGGAAATAAAAAATGGATAAACTTCGAGAACACAAAACACAGAAAATCATCTATTGACCCATGACAACCATTAACATCGACCGCAAGACCGAATCGCTTTGGAAAGAAGACAATGCTGTGCATTTGGTAGGATCGGAAGGGTGTTGTATACCATGAGCTTTTAAAACCAGGCGAAACAGTTAATATTGTTCGCCACCGTTAATAAATGATCAATTTGAACCATTCACACACGCGTCACACAGTTCGTTAATATATTTTGTGTTATAAAAGACCCTTGAACCGGGAAGGGGTTTATCCTAAAAAAGAAAACTATTTACTTGATTTTATACTTTAATACGCGCAAGCACACTAAAAGAAACAGCACAAAGTACATTAAAAGGTAGAAGGAATGAGACTATAAAAAATACACGGAAAGGTTTAGGGAATGTGGTTCGCCAAACCTTACCGTGGAAAATCAAAAAAAAATGAACAAGTTGCTGTAACCTACACGAGTTCGTCTCTAGTTCCCTGTACTTATAAATTAGATGGTACTAACTCTATTCGAACAATATTAAAAAGTAAAAATAACTTAAAGGTAATTAAATTGGATCAAAAGAAGTAAAATTATCAATAATAAATCAGATCGAACCGCAAATTGTCAATTTTTTGACGGTAGTCAGAAAAGTAGGTAATTTAAAAATAGAAACGTGGATCTTTAACTCCATACGAAAATATAATAAATATGTTTTAATCTGGCCTTATTTCTCGATTGTCACGCCGCTTGCCTATCCGGTACTGCGGTATCCAAATACCATGAGTACACTTACGGGCAATTCGGTCCCAATGCGGGGATACCCAAATAGTTTGGAATCTGACTGACCGGTTACTATACAAAGGGGCCCCAAAAAAAGAGTATGGTTTCGGCAATGGACGGGATCCAAAATAATTGGTTCTTTAATGGTCTGGTGCCTGATTGACCGCATTCTCTCATATCCGGATCGTAAAACCCTCTACAAGAATATCAGAACAAATAAGCCCAAACATGGCTGTCGGTAAGATAAGGCGCGAAAACGTCCGCTCCCTTCGAGATTTGGGGTTAGACTGTCTTAGCCTTGTCCTAAACGATACATGGGCTCTTTCAAATACAATTCGCCCGAAATAATCTTATCAGTAGCGAGCAAGAATTTGTAAACGTTACATTACCTCCCTTCAAAAAAGAAAATTAATAACTACGAGAGGAAGCTTTAATTTTGTTCGATCCATAACGGAGATTACTCTGAAGTATATCCCAATGGAATGGAACACTGTAACACTGGAACAGTGGTGAAGAGATACCCAATATATTCCAAAAGAAAATACCCTCTTGTATATCGAATACGACAAGAGAATATTAATATACGATATTCAAATCACAACACCAATTAAATTTCGTAGAATGACTCATATACCCGAAAAGTCATCAAGGAATCCAGGGCTATGACCTAACGGATGACATGCTGATCTAACTGGTTAGAGTGTAACGGCTATATAGGTGTGACGGTAACTCAATTGGCATGGCATGCCCTTACCGAAAACTGAAAGGAAAGGCACCTCGTTTACCAACATGGGCTGAACAACACAACACTCACGTCCACGCCTCCAGATCTCCTTTAAAACAATCGGAGAGTGAGTGAGCTTCCAAAATGTGGAAAAACACATAACAATAATTCCTATATCCACCACAATAAGGAAGCGAAATATCGTTTTCACCAAACTTAAATTAACCAAAAAATCACGAATGTGTCTTTCCCTGAGAATTGTCCAAGCACCGTGTCCCGAAACCCCAGGGCACTCGTCCTAAAACGGCCCTTTAGAAATTGAAAAATATTCAGTGATTTACACTGAAGCCAAAGAAAAACAAGACAGTAAACTAAGATGCAAGGTAAAATAAAGAAAACCAAACATAGTCGAGTCTAGAAATAGGACTAAGAGAATACAAGTAGCAGAATAAGTAATAACGAGCGCTTGTGAAACGCAGAAGCGTGGTCGTCACTATGTTTAGTCTTGATAACTTTCGCGTATCACACACACGTCCCTAGGGGAGTTACAATAAGTAGGTCAAATTTGGTAGGTCATACTTGGTGCGGACTTCTAAACCAGAAAACCAAACATAAGGCTCGTCGTTGAGACAAAAAAAGGTAGGTAGGTAGGTAGGTAGGTAGGTAGGTACCAAGGGTTGAGAAAAAAGCTTTGCTATGGCGAATCACGCCAACGCAAAACAGCAGTAAGGCAGCATTACCGCGAGCAGCTTTCTAGGAACAACTCTAGATTCACTTCCCAATGAAATAGAACTGAGTTAACTAAAGTCTGCGACACCAAACTGAAATGCTATCTAATCCTAAAGTTACGAGTCTCAAACGCTACTTGAGCTCGGCAGAACCAAAGGCGTTACCGAACCTTAAACGATACCGTGACGAATCACACCAATACGGAACATATACAAACCACCGCGAAAAATCGCAGATATATACTCACGATTTACTTCTCCAGTAAATCTACACAACCTGGCTACGGCCAGCGACACCGAATGGAAATGCTATCAGATCCTAAGGTTAAGAGTTCAATTGTCATTCGGACACACCGGAACCAAAGAGAAGCAGCACGGTCACGTGTCAATAAAAGAAAACTGTTTCCGTGGCAATTCTCCAACGCGAAACTTAACGCAAAATGATAATGAGTTAATTCATGACTCATTTTCCGAGTAAATACAACCCGGCTAAGTAAAACCTGCGACACCGAACTGAAACGCTAGCTGTTCCTAAAGTTACGAGTTCAATCGTTCGGGCACAGCGGAACGAAAGACAGACACTTACGCTCAGTGTCGACAAAACAAAAACGTTTCCGTGGCAATTCACCCTACGCGAAAAATAGACAGAACTAATGCGACGAACTCGCATAGATCAGCTCCAGATTTACTTCTCTAGTAAATCAATGTAACTGGGCTAAAGCCAGCGACATGCAATGGAAGTACCATCTGATCCCAAGGTTTCATAATGCTAACTCTAATCAAACAATATTAAAAAAGTTAAGATAACTTAAAGGTAATCAAATAGGGCCACAATAAGAAAATCATCAATAATAAATCAGATCGAACGGCAAATTGTTTATTTTCTGGTAGTCAGAAAAGTAGGTAATTTCAAAATAAAAACGTGAATCTTTAACTCTATACGAAAATGTAATAAAAATGTTTTAATCTGACATTATTTCTCGATTGTATCGCCGTTTGCCTATCCAGTACTGGGGTATCCAAATATCATGAGTACGCCTACGGGCAATTCGGTGTCCCAATGCGGGGATACCCAAATAGTTTGGAATCTGACTGACCGGTTACTGTGCAAAGTGGCCCCAAAAAAAGAGTATGGTTTCGGCAATGGTCGGGATCCAAAATAATTGGTTCTTTAATGGTCTGGTCCCTGATTAACTGGATTATCTAATGTCCAGGTCGTAAAACCGTCTACAAGAATATCAGAAAAAATAAGTCTAAGCATGGCTCGGCCAGCCAACCTACATACCTCTCTCGGAAGGGTAAGGCGCAAAAACGTCCGCTCACTTCGAAATTTGGAGTTCGACTGTCTTGGCCTTGTCCTAAACGATACAGGGGCTCTTTCAAATACAGTTCGCCCGAAATAATCTTACCAGTAGCGATCAAGATTTTGTGAACGCTACAATGTATTGATTGAAAAGAGACCAGAATGGGCTACAAGATACGGAAAAGTGATATTGCAGCATGACAACGGCCTAACACGCAGCGAAAGTGGTCAGAGTCATAATTTCTGCACTTGGGAGTTTTTTACAAACAGGATTAGCCATACTTAGAGTGTGAATTAAAGCACATGGGTTAAACACTGCAATGCGAGGTTATATTAACTGGAAGAAAATAAACCATTTAATAAAAACGATTTAATAAAACTGCCAACCTAATAATATTTAATTTTATTGCCAACCTTATAACATTCTGATTTGATTGCCAATCTAAATAACATTTGAATGATAAAAAATAAAGTTTGCACATTTTAAATATTAAAATGTGAAAAATTGGTGGTTGATACGACTTTTTTTATTATTATATTCGGACTCAGCACAACAAAACACATTGGGATCAGGTAAAATTATTAAAAAAGTTTTTTCATCGTTGATCAGGGAAATTAAGGTAAATGTAAAAAGCTTTACTCGGAACTTTATGTTCTCGACATACACGTCGTTTTATCATGCAAACACAATGTTTGCGGTTGAATTAAACATAACCTTGTTACCGCAACTTTTGCTTGACACCTTACAAATAATTTAATTATATTTAATTGAAATATTTTGTTTCTTATTTATATTTACACACCAGGTATATTATTAGAACTGATCTTTATGAACCTTTTTTGTTAAACATTACTAAATTAAATTAGTAAGAACAATATTTTTTGCACTAAACTTCAATAATTTTGATAGTATATACACAGGTAGAAACCGTTGACAGTACTTACGTGAAAAGACTTTAACATAATGACGTCACAAATTCACGTGATTTTGATGTCACGTGATTCGTAGTCATGCGATTTTATTTAAATTTTAATAGATTTTAATTCAGTTGTAATTAATAGCAAACATTTTTTTAAAGTTTTTCGTATCGATTATAAATATTTATGATAGTGTTTTAAAATAAAGTAAAAAACATCTATAATTATTTTTTGTTCAAAAACCCAATTTCCATCATCTTAAAAAAAAAGTTAAGTGATGCAGTGAAAGGTCACTGCAGCCAAAAAACCTCATCAATCAGTGACTTTCTGAGGATGAAGAGGCAACCCCTTCATCACTTGAATCATTTGAGGATTTACATTGATCCAAATCTTGTAGTCATGTTTGTTGACAAACCCATTAAACCAGAACTCCACTTCGGTAAAGATTATTTTTTTCCTCAAACTGTATCTTTCCATAGTACACATTATGAGTGACATTTATATTATATTTCAAACAATGTTGCCGCTATTACGTTTCAAAGTTCTGACACTCTAAATGGAAAAAAATATATTTTTAATTTTTCTATGTTTTAATTGTCTTGTTATTAGGTTACTCTATTAGGTAATAAAGCATTACTATAAAAACTACTTACCGTGCCTGAACAATTTGTTATAAAAACAAAAAACAAAACTGTTTTTAATATGTCTTTCAGTGTCATTTCTCTTTATTTACGTATACAACTTTTCAGTTGGAATACTAACAACTGATCTGATAGTACGAGATTTGTGTATTTATAATAGTTATTTTTAAAACCAAAAAAAAAACCCACTCATTCTGAGAACCGAATGTAAAGAGTGATAATTCGTTTACAGTTAATACCGGACTCCTTAGTGGTTTTTGTTTTTAATCGATATGATACATTCTGTGATTAAATCATTAATGCAGGGCAAATTAAAGATTTTTTTATATACAAAGTATTTAAAAATTAGTGAATAGGATGATAGGAGACATTATTTAAAACTTATGTAGACATGCTTAGTATATCGGGTTGTCCGGAAAGTTCATATCGTATGTTCACATGTGTTCAACTTTACGTATGCTTCTTTTCTATCCACATGATTGGATCAGTTTCATTCAACATATCTAACAAGTTCAGTAAAGGGTTTTTAAAAACTTTAACAATGTTTTATTTTGTAAGTAGCTACTGTTAATTGTGTAATTTCAGTTTTATAAATACATCTGGCATTGTCATGTAAGTCGGTAGGAGTGCTGCTGTGCTGGTGTTGATAAGAGTCCAACTTACATTTTTCCTTGCGTTTTCGCTTCGTAGATTGGTTTTGCTAATTATTCTTCATTCATTCTGTGGATGTGTCCTAGCCATTACACTTGTATTTCTTCTATAGCTCTTTCTATTGGTTTTGTTTCCAGTTGTTCCACTGCAGTCGCATTTTTCGCTCTATCCCTTCGTGTAATTCACTCTATTTTGCGTAGGAATCTCATTTTTGCAGCTGAAATGCTACTTTTGTTTCTCTTTGTTAAGGTCCAAGATTTGCTGTCGTATATTATTGATGGTCTCACTATTGTCTGATATACCTATATTTTTACGTCTTTCGGTATCTCTCTTTTCCCTAGGGATGTTGATTTTAGGATGATGTATGGTTTGCCTGCTTTTTCCATTTTTTCGTTCATTTCACCTTTCATTTTTCCATTTTCTATTATTGTGCCTAAATACTTATAGTTTTTGACTTGTCCCATTACCTTTTACAATTTTATGTTTTACTAGCTGCATCCGGCCACGCGTTGCTGGGGTTGACTCTGGTTAAAATCTATGAAAATTCAATTTGACAATGCAAATGAAAACATTGAAAATGCTAAGTCCGGAATGAACTATTTTTAGTATTGAGTATGTTGCTCTTACGTTCAATACATGGCGCTCCCATTGCCGTAATATATTTAGTATAGCGTGTGTTGCTTTTACGTCCAACAATATGGCTCTGTTTTTCAAAAAAAGCATGTTTTTTTTCTGTCACAGATGTGACATCTACATATATAACAGGTATATAAAAACGCGCGTATTTGAATGCAAATTTGTGTCAAAATTTCAAAGCAATCGGTGAAGAACTTTCGAAGATTTAAGATTTGTAACAAACGAACAGTACCATTTTTATTTATATAGATTTTTGGCATGCAATTAGTATTATTTTTTTAGTTTACTGTTCTTAGCTGTATGTTCGGAAAGGCTTCCGCGGTCGGTAATATTAGAATTACTAGATTCTCAAGTAGAACCGCGTTTTGAATTTGTAGCTCCAGACGAACGCAAGGAAAGAAGTTGGGAGAGACGATCGGGGCCAGGCTAGGTCAACTGGCCATTTTAATGACGGGTCGTGATCGCACACAACTCGGTACTATACCCGAGGTTCCAGGCAGAATATTACGAGCGGTCCTGACTGCTACGAGCATTCGCCATATGATGGCGTGAGTTGTGTGCGATCACGATCCGTCATTAAAATGGCAAGTTGACCTAGTATGACCCCGATCGTTTTTCCCAACTGCTTTCCTTGCGTTCGTCTGGAGCTCGGCTGATGACGGCTGAAAGACTACAAACCGGTCCCGAGAGACATGTGACGTCGCATGGTGGATAGTTGGGCGAAGGCGATCGGTGGCACCACGTGGAGAAAGGGTGAAAGATTTCTGTAATATTTCCCTCCACGGTTCCGTTGCGTTACCTTGTGTGCATACCTGGTAGTATACCCGAGGTTCCAAGCAGAATGTTATATGGTATATCTTGTCTATCTTATAACAAAGGGTGAAAGATTTCTGTAATATATATATATATATATATATATATATATATATATATATATATATATATATATATATATATATATATATATATATATATATATATATATTTACATACATATATATCTGGCATTTTCAAGTATTTGCTCTCTTGGTAGACAGCTTCGAACTGAGGGTTATGTCGCCGAATGTCGCAGTTTTGTTCGCACGGGTCTGTAGAGCGTATCGTATAGGGTTCTGATTGGTAGGTTTATTTTATTGGCGGAGTTGGAACAACGCTGATGTCGTTTGTTATTTTTCACGCTATTTTGATGTTCTTGTACTCGCACTGAAATTCGTTTGTTTGTCTGTCCAATGTATTGCTGTTTACAGTCCACGCATGGTTTGCTGTACACGCCCTGGTTTTTCAGTGTTAATTAGAAACCTTAGGGTTCCTCAGGAAATTTGATATCGTTTTCTTTGTTTTAAAAAGGGCTTGAATGTCGTGTTTTTTACGAATTCTTGGAACTCTATCGGTTACTCCTTTGCTATATGGCAGGAAGGCTTTAACGAGTTCTGCATTTTTTCTTGTAGCCTTTTCTGTATTGTTTTGTATATTTATAGCTTTCTTGATGGCGTTTTCTCCATATCCATTTTGCCTGAGGACTGATTTTATATGCTTTAGTTCTTTTTGTCTTGTTTCCGACTCTGTTAGGCGATAGGACCTTGAGATTAATGTGTTTACGACTGATTGGATGCGCATTGGACGGTGATGTAATTCTGCATTCAAGTATCTGTCTGTGTGGGTTGGTTTTCTATGTACGGTATGTTGTAGTTTTCCATTTTGTGAGCAGAAGGTCTAAAAATGGCATGTTCTTATCTTGTTTGATTTCTAATGTAAATTTGATTTTGTGGTGTATGTTGTTAATGTAGGTTAAGACATTATTAAGGTCTTCTCGGCTGTACGGCTATATTATAAAGATGTCGTCCACATATCGCTTCCACAACTTAGTTTTGTTGTGTTGCTTGTGTTAGAGCTTCTTTTTCGAAATATGTCCTGTAGAGATTGGCTATAGCTGGTGAAAGCGAGGACTCTATGGTTGCGCTGTCCGTTTATCTGTAGATTCGTTTGTTGAACATGAAGTAAGTATTTTTCATGCAATGTTCGGAGAGTTCAACTATGTGAGAGGGAAAGCTTTCGTTCAATGCGATTTTGTCTAGAGATTCGTCTATATTTGAGAATATTTGGGTAGAGTGATACTATATCTAAGTTTGCTAATATGTCTTTTTCTTGTAGTTTAATATCCTTTATGATGGTTGTTAAATATTCGGAGTTTTTGACATACGAGTCTGCTTGTTCCACTATTGGCTGTATGAAGCTTGCTAAATATGTTTCTAGTTTCTGTGTGGGTAATTTTACTGAACTGACTAAGGGCCTTAGTGGTCTGTCTGGTTTATGAATTTTAGGAAGACCATAAAGTTTTGGACACCTGGGTTTTTCTCGTGGAATGACTGTTTTTTCTATTTCTGGGGTCAATTTAAATGATTTGATTTTCGTTTTCGTAATTTTTTTTTCTAGGTTGTTGGATCTGTGGCTACTGTTTTGTATGTTTCATCTGCAAGAATATTTGACATTTTTTGCATGTGCAGTGATAACGAGAATTTGAGATAGGAATCTCAAATTCTCGTTATGCGTTCTTACTATATTCTCGTTGTTGGTATATAGGGCCTTGATAATGTCTATTGCTCCCTGTTCTAATCTTCTTCTCTTTAGACTTTCCCAAAAATCCCTTCTTATTACACAATGAAATGCTTTTTTTAGGTCATTGAAACAAATATGGATTTCAGTTTTTCTCTTAGTTGTCTAATTATAAATATCAGATCTTCTGCGGTTTTACTCTTTCTAAGAACATGCTGTGGTTCCTCCCATGTTGCTTCTAATTTTTCTCTCAGCCTATGCTCTATTATTCTCCTAAATATTTTTACAGGTAGTGTGATCTTTCTATAGTTTTTACAATCTTTGATGTCTCCTTTTTTAAACAAGGGCAATGTTATACCCATATTCAAATATGTTGGTATTTTCTTCTCTATTATGATATCGTTTAGTAGTGATAAAAATTCTTCCTTTAGTATCTCTCCCATATATTTCAGCATTTCTGCTGGGATTTCGTCTTGCTTTGGATTTTGCAAAAAAATAAAATTCAAAAAATGAATTACTTTCAAAATTATATATTAATATTTTGTTCTTAAATATATAATGTAATATATTTATTTAATTTAATAAAATTGAACTACTTTACTTTAAATTAAATTTCTAAACTATTGCAAAAACTTACAGGTTATATAAAGAACTTGAAGGCGAAACTCTAAGATTCCCAACAAGGGATTTTCCATTAGTTGTTCTTTTAACGCTTGTAAACAAAAATCTGTGTTGGACTAGTAATGTTTATTTATAGATTACTAGTTGACCAGACAGACGTTGTCCTGTCCAAATTTCAATAAATTTTTTTTGCGATCGTTTTGTAAATGTGTGAAAAGCTATTGGGAATGTGTAAACAGAGTAAAAATTTGTGTGTTTGTCTGTTTTTTGTTTGTCTTCTTGCACGACCGATGATGCCTCATTCGATGTATATCATATTCGTTCGTATTTCCTCTTTCTTCTTGTGTTCGTGCTGAAGGTGTTTGTGATAATCGATTCCGTTCAATTTAATTTCGCTCTTCGTGTCTGCAGTTCGATTAGATTAGAAAATTCCGTTTGTCCGTTGAACCGTTTGAACCGTTGAACCGTTTGTCACTTCAAAACTCAGCGTATTTCGTAGGTAAATCTGTAAATTTGTTTGAGATAAAACGATGAAACTCAATTCATTTCATGAAACGATTGCGATAAACTTACAACAGAATTACAATTCAACTGAAAATAAACAACTGAATCAATTCGTCACTATGTAGCTGATTGGCTTGATTCACAATTTGATAACCATCTGTTAAACGGCATTTGCGCACACAGCGAAATAAATTGGAATAGAAATACAATAACTACATTTGTTTGGCGAGATCGCGAAACAATTTTGTTGTTTCAGAAAAAACGAACGTGATTTTATTAGATTTTTGTTTGAAAACATTCAATTGAGTTATTTCCATCCCGGATACATAACGAACAAAACAAAATAAAAAGGAATGAACCAAATATGTCGTTCCTATCGTCAGTTATGATCGAGAGTGCATACAAAAATATTGGTTTTTGCAGTTTGTCCGAATTTTCCGACCTTTCTTTGTAATTGTCTCGATTTTTTTTCTTGAAAACTTTTCCAAGACCATAACGAACAAAACAACAACAAAAAATCATATCCATAGTTCGAATCGTGAGTTATCGTCTTGAGAGTAGTAAAAATATGGGAGCGCGTCCTCCTCATTTTCAAGATGAGGAGGATGCGCTCCCCATACTAGTGGGGACAAATAAATAGTCGCAAAACAAAACAAGGTAATCACGCATCCTCCTCATCTTCTCGTCCGTTTTACCTTCTCACTCGTATTTGTCACCACTATATTTTTGTTATCCCTACCTAACTTTTTTATATGAGATTGCTCCTTTTCCGTTTTACCTCCCAATTCGCGTTTATCCCCACTATATTTCTAACATCCCTTCCTAAATCGTCTGGACAGATGTGTCATAAATATTCGCAAAACAAAACAAGGTAATCAGTCTCAGTTCAGAACAAGCGAATATTCTCTAAAAAGTAAACGATAAAATGTCCACATAAGTGAAGTGAATTTCTACCGAACAAAGAACCATAAGGATAATCAAACCCAACCATACACATCAAGGTAATCAGCTTCACTTCAGATTGAGTCAATCACCTGAAGAAACTATATTACAACTCTCTCAACGGTCAAGTGTATCTGTTCAACAACAGGAAGGTATTAGAATATATTTATTAGAGTCTCCTCCCAGGGAAGAAGAAATCGTAACGATTTTCAGAAATGTAAATGAAAATTGAAGATATTTATTACAGTTTCCTCCTAGGGAAGAAGAAGGAGTTACGATTTTCAAAAATGAAAATGAAAATAGAAGATATTTATTACACTCTCCTCGGAGGGAAGAGGAAAGTGTACCAATTTTAAAAAATCTAAATGAAAATATGGAAGAAATATGGGAGTCTTTTGCGCTATAATCGAAATGTAACATCGAAACTTGGATGCCAAATACATGTTCTCATTTATTTTGTCTAAGATGTAATCCAATAATGTCCAATAATGGTAAAAAAATGTCCAATGTGTCGTTCATATTATACTTACTTAGTGCAGATTGGAAAAAATGATATTACTGTATAACCTTTTTTTAAAAGATGATTTAATTGGTAAAATAAGAAATAGATACATACAATATATAATATTAATAAAATATTAATATAATATAATTTATTATTTAATATAATATTAATAACTTATTATCCAATCTAATTTAATATTAGTTATTAAATAATGTTAATTATTTAACGAATTTAGCGAAGTTAATTCTTAAGAATATTTACACAAAATTGTGTAACTTCCAAATATACAATCACACCAAATTGTTAATATACAATTATACCAAAAAACATCAAGTAATAGCGAATATGTTATAATAGAAAGACTCTTTATTATTATTTATTATTCACGTATGGGCCATGGTGGACCACGCGAAGTACAATTAGAGGCGTTTGTTGTTGTTAGCCTTCCTTTGAGCCCATACTAATTTCATTCTTTCGCTATGAGCTTTTTTCCTTTCATCAGACCAAGTTGTTACAGTCTTCCTACATTTTTCTCTCTGGCCAACCTTCCAAACGTTAACCTTGTGTCTGAAACAACCTCTATCCTGAATTTCACTTTGTGTAATATTTGCTGATCTTAGGTCCTCTTTAATTGCCGCAATCCATTTAATTATTTCTACTTTAGCTTTACTCCTATTTTCATAAAATTCGACTATTTGTCTAGTTAGCCTACTCGGATTCATGCGTTTGATGTGTCCGTAAAACTTAAGTCTTCTTTTTCTCATATCGCTATGTATATCTGTGTATTGTTTGATTTCTTGGTTTTCTCGAAGTCGGTAAGTTGTGCTATTTATTTGTTTGGGGCCTAGGATTTTTCATATGATTTTTCTTTCCTTCTTTTCAATGTCCTCGATGTCCCTCTTTCTATTCAAAATGAGCGTTTCTGCAGCATATAGACATTCTGGCTTAATAACCGTGTTGTAATGTCTCAGTTTTGTGTTTTTATGTCTTAGTTTTGTGTTTTGTGTCGTGATTTAGATTTTTTGTTTTTTTTTATTGTAAATATTTTGTGTAAGTCTCAATGCCGTTTCCATTTTTTGACATCTACCCTTATTGGCCGCTTTTTCCAACCCATTTTCCATGATTATTTCACCCAAATATTTGAATTGAGAGACTCGTCTGATGTTACCATATTTTGTTTTTAGAAATGGTGTTCTCAGTCTGTTGCAGGTCATGTATTGTGTCTTTTCAAAGGATATTTGGAGTCCTACTTTTTCTGCTGTTTCTTTTAGGATTTCAATCTGTTTTTGAGCCGTTAATACATTGCTAAAATTGCTAGATCATCAGCAAATACCAAACAATCAATTTTGATGTTGGTTCTCCCCAGTTTAATGGGCTGGTCAATATTCAGTGCCGACTTTTTTTCACGCCACTCCTGTATTACTTTTTCTAGAACACAGTTAAATAAGAGTGGCGAGAGTCCATCCCCTTGTCTCACACCAGTTTTAATTTCGAAGGGTTCTGAGATGTCACCCATGAATTTAACTTTTGACCTCGTGTTAGTTAACGTTGCTTTAATAATTGTCAGCGTTTTCAGATCTAGTCCTTGTTCTTTCAAGATTCGGAATAAAGATTCGCGGTCAATAGAATCATATGCTTTTTTGAAATCCACAAATGTACAGACGAGATTTTTATTGTACAGTTTTTGATGTCTTAGAATCAACTTTAGATTCAGGATCTGTTCAGGGCAGGATCTGCCCGGTCGAAAACCTGCCTGATATTCACCAATGTTCGGTTCTAACTGTCCCTGTGCTCTGTCTAGTAGACATTGAGATAGAATCTTGTAACAAACTGGGAGAAGAGATATTCCTCTATAGTTGTTTACATCCGTTCTATCTCCTTTCTTATGTAGTGGATGGATTAGAGCATCTTTCCAGTCTTCCGGAATCCGTTCGGTTCGCCAAACTTCTTGTAGAATTTTGGTTATTTCCTTGATTGTACCTGGACCACTGTTTGTATATAAAATAATTACAATTACATTGGATAATGCACATTTAAATATTTACAATGACTCAAAAGTTACAAAAAATTAAACGAAGAATTAATATTAATATAGATAAGTCGACTGCGACATATATATGCAGTTTTCTCAAGGTTTGTTCCATTTCCATACTTCGTCTGACCGTTGAACCGAACTTAGGTAAAAATTAATTTCATCGACGATGAGACGGGAAGGGGGTGGGAGGAGTAGACTAGAGAGGGTGGTTAAATAACCTTATAAGGTCGAATTATAATGTCGAAATGCAGCGAAGTGGTGGGGAGAAGGACGAAGTACCTATAAATATCTTAAGATTTTACAGACAGAACGAAACAACATTCTTAACAATACATGTGTTACCGCGTATCTTCCATTTTGTGTGCTGTGTTTTTGTTTGGTAAGAAGGTCCTGTTATTGAAGTACCATCTTTTATTGTAGATAAAAAGTTCTAAGAAATCTAGATAGTCAATTTCAAATATTATATCTTAAGGATATGCATTTCAAAATTTTATTGATTCTATCGAAATGAACCAAGAGAATGGACAATAGTTAGAATATGTAAAGAAATGTTTTGATAAATCAGTGGATTCGTATGAATAAAATGTTTAATTTTTGTTATTAAACTACCATTTTTTATTGTAGATAAAAAATTTAATTTGAAGAATTTCTTATAAAATTAATTCATTACCTTCCAAATGTTCAAATATACTACATCACTATATAATATAAAGTTTAAAAATAAAATCTTTATAATATTCTTTTAGTGAAATAAGTCTTCAAAATGTTCCATTACACCAAATGCAACAAATCTTTTAATCGCAAAGATAACCTCCTACGACATATAAAAGATAGCTCTAGAAAGTCTTTATTTTTAAACGTTTGGAATGGAAAAGACAAATTAAACTTTGACAAAGGTAAGAAAATTTTATTTGGTTGATTTATCAGAATTTTAAACTAAATAATTACTTCTTTTAAAGATAAATATTGCGAAGATTGCAAAAAAGACATAAAACAAAATCTCTGGGCTGGACATCTGCGCTCGAATTCCCCTAAAAAACTGTTAAAAGTAACAGGAGACAGGGGTGCAAATTATTAAATCGGCATTCAAGGAGCGTATAATATCATATTGGATTTCGTCAGCAGAACATTTCCTAGTTATTAAAAATTACTTTCAACACCTGGAACACAAAATTTTACGCATTTTTAATGAGGAACTCAAGAAACACATGTATGAAGTTGTGTGCTCTTCGGTTTCTACTTCAATCCCACCGGCCACAATTATGATGTGAAATGATTCAAATTCTATACCATTAAAATGACTTTTGGGATTTTTTGAAGATTACAAGAAAATTATTATGAATATGAAGCAGGAACTAGTTCTTATTAAATCAAATAATGATTTAGACGGGATTTTCTGCAAAGATGATGTGACACCTCCTTCAACTACTCTAGAAATTTGAAAGGTTTCTTTCAAAAATATTTATTGGAAAGTACCTCACATTTTAGTTGATTTTTCCACAACAAAGCTCTCACTAAAATTATAGATTCAAATAAAGATATATTTATAGGATTTAGGAGCTGGGAACTTGTCTACTACTCTTCTACTACTTGTCTACTACTCTTCTACTACTTGTCTACTACTCTTCTCTAACCGAAACAATTCGACATACTTGGCCGGTAAAAACAACTAGTAAACTTGAAAAGGAATGATTCAAAAAGATATGAATCATTTTGATAATGTCGATTTGTCAAATATAAGAATATTTTTAAATTCTGAAAGATATCCTTACCATGACATATTTGAATTTCAAAGAAAAGAAATTTTCTGCTTTATATAAAATGTTTGCCAACTTTTGCCATTTTTATTATGGCAATTCTAATGAGATAATATTTAACCCTGAAAAATTCAAAGAGATTTCCCCTATTACACATATTGATTATTCTCACCAAAAATAAACTCAATTAAATAGCCCAATTAAAAAGGATACTTCTACTTATTGTCTTATTTTACACGACAAAATATTTAGCTACAACCCTTTAACAAAAATAGTTAAACAATTATAAACTTTATATCCACTCTTTTAATACTTAAATTTAATATAAAGTAAGCAATTAAAAATCTGTTTTAAACATGACATCTAACATACAACCAAAAATACAAAACTTTTTTCTTGAAATCCAAAAACTTAAAGAACAAATTGCAAATAATTATTCAAGACAAATAAGTCTTGTCAAAAAAATTTGCTGAAGTAAAAATATGAGATTGATTTTGGATATACAAGGATTTAAAGATGAAAGAAATATCTTTTTACCCAAGGAGCTTGCAGCTTTTGATGGACATAGAATATCTCATTATGTTTTTAAAAAACCATATCCGTTAGATTTTATGTCACCTGAATGCCACAGGCTTATGAAAAACCATCATTGTATTAACTGGAATGATGGACCTACACCACATCATTACTTTTCAACAATAATTGAAAAACTGTCAAATGATGTAGAATATGTGTATATTAAAGGCGAGGAAAAGGCAGAGTTTGTGAAGAAATATTCGAAAAAGGCTGCGATTGAACTAGATGAACAACCACCTTTACCTAAATCGACACCAAAATGTTTTTACCATTCAAAATCAACATCTGTGTGTGTATTATAAAATGTATTATTTTTATATGACAATTTTTTTATGAATGAATAAAATCTATAGAATATTTATTACATGTTTTATTTATTATTAATAAAATATTTTACAAAAATTATTTCTTTCCATTATATTAATATTTCTTCCTCAACTAAATTATTATATGATTATCTGCGTTAATTAAGTTATTATTTGGGTGTGTTTTCATTGTCTGATGCTTCTTCCTGGGATATTCTCGCACTGTTAACAAATTTATTTAAATATGTTAGTTGACTTAAGTCTGTCATTTTTCTATCAAACTGTCTGTCAAACCTAAGTCTGCCATTTCACAGAATAATTCCAGTATACCATTAATTTCGTAATATTTAATATGCATTTATTCCCTTTTCATATGTTTGTATCATATCATAACACACTTTTCTACCTGTTTCAATCTTTGAGAGTTTTCATTGAGTAATTTATGAAATGAAAAATGATGAATGAAATTCAAATCATAGTGTTGACTTGTTTTTGATATTTTGGAGAATGATGTTAACGAAGACGTCTGTTTTTCTTGGTAATGTGCTTCTAACTTCTCTTGGTTGTGTTCTTAAATCATTGTGTTGACTTTTTTGATATTTTGGAGAATGCTGTTAACGAAGAGGTTTGTTTTTTCTTGGTAATGCGCTTCTAACTTCTCATGGTTGTAGATATATGTATAGTTATGTGTTATGTGTATGGTTATCTTAATGGTTCTTTGTTTGGGTAAAACAGATTCACTTCAATAATGTGGACATTTTATCATTTTCTTTTTTAAAGGTTTTTTGCTTCTTCTGAACTGAGGCTGATTACCTTGTTTTGTTTTGTGACTATTTATGCCATATCTGACCAGACGAATTAGGAAGGGATATTAGAGATATAGTGGGGACAGACACGAATGCGAAGGTAAAACGGGGAAGGAGAAATCTCATATAAAATATTAGGGAGGGATAACAGAAATATAGTGGGGACAAATACGAATGAAAAGGCGAAACGGACGAGAAGATCAGGAGGATGTGTGATTACCTTGTATTGTTTTGCGACTATTTATTTGTCCCCACTAGTATGAGAACGCATCCTCCCTATATTGAAAATGAGGATGCGCTCCCATATTTTCACTACTCTTGAGTTCATACAAAAATTCCATAGAAAAAAAGCACTTTCAGTTTTTCCCGAATTTTCTAATTTTCCGGGCAACTTTTCCAATTTTTCTGTCCCTAAAAACCTTATTCGGACTATTACGAACATAAAAAAAAATAGCCAGACCGGTCCAGCCGTTCCCAAATGATGCGCTTACCAACAAAGAGAATTTAATTTTTATTTATATAGTTTAATTCCTGTGGTATCTATAATATTTACGTTCAGATTCGCTTTGAGTTGCATTCAGTTAATTAAATTGATTGAAATTGAAAATGTAGGCCGATAACTTGCATTTACGCCGTTTTTTTTATTTCACAAAGGACAAAACAGCTGACCAAACAAAAAACAAGGTTTGTGCCGTATACGGAAATGCTTCTGAAGTTTAGGGGAATGTTGTGGAGACCATTGTACAAAAGTGGTTTGGTCGGTTTAGGAGTGGGAATTTTAACTTGAAAGACCGGCAGCGCTATGGCCGTCCTTCAAGCACTGATGTCGAGGAAATAATGGCCATAATAGCCGAAGATTCACGTACAATAATCCATAAAATAGTAGATAAGTTAAATAGTGGCATATCGGCCGGTTTTGACTGTCTGAAAAAAAAATAGGTACGTCTGTCAATGTTTAAGCCTCTCATGAAATTATTGACCAAAATCTAAACTAGAAAAGATTTACCACTAAACAGTAATTCACTTTTTGAAAGTTCTCGACGCCCGTTTCGCTAACCATGTTAGCATCATCAGAAGATCATTTAATCTAATTCTAAAACTAAACTATGTTGTATTTGACAACCCTACCTAATGAAGCGTGCCAAAAACATGAACCGTGAAGTTTACTGAGCCTTACATTAATAATTGAAAAAGTTGACTGAACGGAATAGGTCCCTTATCCCGGTTCATGACTTTCTTACATTTTCCAATTTGAATGCTTTCATATGCATCCAAAGCCCTATTGTTATTTAAGCTTTTTACCAGTCTTAAATTCCTAATATTTATATTATGGTCATGTTCGATTGCATGTTGAGCAACAAAAATTTTTTCATTTTTCCCGTATCTAATGTGGGCAATGTGTTCTTTAATTTAGCCTTTCTGTCATTTGTTGTTGAGCTGGCATATCTTCTTCATATCAACAAGTCTTATAATTCGGCATCTTCAAATTTTTCAGTTAACTCAGGTGTTTTTTGACTTTCAAGTCGAAATCGAATCGAATGGAGGAACTCGAGAATGACATATTAAGTAAATCTCTTAAACATTCATTAATATGGCTTAGATATGTTGATGATATTTTTGATATATGGCAAAACACAGCATTGATGATCTAAATATTTTTTTACAAGTTATAAATTCTCGAGAGCCTACAATTAAGTTTACTTTAGAGATGGAGAGGGAGAATTAATTGTCATTCTTCGACACTTTAATATAAAAAGAAAACAACACATTAAAAACTACAGTTTACAGAAAACCGACAAACACAGATAGGTATCTCAATTTCTTTTCAAATCACTCAAAACCAGTCAAAATAGGAGTAATTAAAAGTTTATATGACAGAGCAAAACTTGCTGGTACCGACAGTGATACACTACAAAAAGAAACAAATTACATCAAAAACATTTTAATAAAAAACAATTACCCAAAAAATTTCAGAGATAAATCGTTTAAACCTTTTGGTACCAGACAGAACAGAGAGAAGTTATTAATAACAATAATAATAACTCTCAAACAATTAACCTCACAATTTCTTACATCCGCGGTATTTCTGACAGAATTAAAAGAGTAGGAAATAAATACAACATAAGAACGACATTTAAAACAAAAATACTCTTAGATCTATATTAACAAAAACCAAACCAAACAACACAAATCAATATCAAAAATGTGGTTTATAAAATTCCGTGGGAATGTGGCAAATTCTATATAGGTGAGACATCTAGACCGTTAGACGTTAGAATAAAAGAATATAAAAACCTTCTTAGAGAGGGCGATTTTAACAAACCTGAAATTTGTTAACACGCATGGGATTCGGGACATAAAATCAATTGGAATAATTCCAAAATGGTATTAAAAGAATCGGTGACAAAATATAGAAGATTAAAAGAAACCGCTATAACTAATTTAAATAAAAATAACTGTATTACTATGCCTTCAGTAGACTTAAATTCAATATAGTTCCCGATTCTAAATAATACAATTAAAACGTTTAAGTATTTCAATACACAATAATCACACAGTAAACAATCACACCGTAAACCTCATCTATATATATTTATTTTTCCGTAATATGTAAGTATTGTTAACATACACAAAAAATATATTTACTTCCTATCTTTACTTTATCTATTATTATATAAATTAATATAATTTATTTTTTATATTCGCTTTGAAAACGGGAGAAGATCATCCGAAACGTTAACGTTAAAAGTTTGTATTTATTTTAGAACATTTTTATATTTTTAAAAACTTGGTTCGTTTATTACAGAAAGGAATCACTGAGAAATTTGTCTCCGTTTGGTTTTTTTCTTTTACTCAGTGATTCTTTATTTTCATAAGAACAGACATTTTTGATATTTTTTTAGTTTTAGGTCGAGACGAAAAACCCCCCGAAAAAAAATACTGCTAAACAATATCATAATAAAAATGAAAGTACCAACAGACTGGAATATAGATATAATATTGTCCTTGTTTAAAAAAAGGAGGTATCAAAGAATGTAAGAACTATAGAGGGATTACACTAACAAGTTAACTAGGAAAAATATTTACCAGAATACAGTGGAGTAACTATGGCAGGGCTGACAAAATGCCACGGGCCCCCGACCCGACTAGGGCAACACAAAATTTAGTAAAAATTATAGATTTTATATAAGTATTTAAAATCAATTAAAGTTGGATAAAACTAAAGACCATATACAAATTCAAATATGTTATTAAACATTTAAACGCATTCATAACAAAAAGGATGTTGATCAATTTTAGAACGTACCATTGGTTGTTTAATTTTTTGTCGCGGTACTTTGGTGGCGGCGGGCGAGCTAGTGATGTCGGGGAATTCCCGAATTTTGTTAACCATGAAAGTACTTTTTTTCGTGGCGCTGGCAGGCTAGCGACGGACGATGTTAGAGGATTTCCGGATTTCAATTTTTTAAGTACGGAGGGCTCTACTAAGCATTTTTCGTTTGATTGTTATGACAATTGGTCATTTGTATTTTTGATTTTTCGTAGTTTTGTTTTATTGAAACTGCAAATAGAGGCAAAATAAAGTTAATTGTGAAAGTTAGATGTCAACTAACTGTTGTCTAGTTCCAGAAAATATCTAAGTGGGAGCGAAAAACGAAAGAGAAAGAGGGAGTCTGAAGAAAAAAATAAAAAGTTATCTAGAATTAGTTAGTACTTTAAGAATGATGACTTTATTGACGAACAAGCGAATGAATGATGAAGTCCTTCGAAAGTGAAGAATTCGTCGTAACTAAAAGTAACAGTATAACAGATGCAGCACCCGACACCAGTGTATATCTAAATCCAGAATAACCACAACAAGGTACGCGCAAATATCAAAGTGAATAATATTTTGGTGTGAACAATATTGCATCTTCACCATATATTACTGGTAAGGGTAATTTCAAAGAACTAAATGATCAAGTGAAATGGTTCGTGATCGAAAACGGACATGGTAAACCTAAGGGTCCTTTCTTAAAAGACAGTGACAATAAATCTTTCTTAGAAAAACATTACTATCTTGTTTCCAAGTCTGGTGTGAAACTTGAACGTACATGGCTATCCTATTCCTTAATACTTCAAAAGGCGTATTGTGAACTATGTTGGTTTAAAAAAATCAAAATATAGACTATCATATTGTAGACGCCATAGAAACAACCATGGCGGCTACATGGAATACTAGATGAAGAGCAAGAGTCCATGATCAAGGAAACATGATCAAAGAAACATCTTTTTGGCTAGTACTCTATAGTCTCTTTGATGTTACTCTGACACTTTCAACGCATAATTTAGCCTTTCGTGGCCACAGAGAAAAGGCAGATAGCAATGATCCAAGTTCTCGAGGAAACTTTTTGAATATTGTTGAGTTATTAGAAAAATACTATCCAATTTTATAAGAATTGTTAATTAAACCAAAGAGCCAGATAAAATACTTAAATCCAAAAATACAAAATAAGCTCATTTCTGTTCTGGTTCTAAAAATGCACTAATAAATGAAATAAATGCCGCACCATTTAACTTTATCATATTCGATACGACTCAAGATATTTCAAAAACAGATCAAATGTGTGAACTTTACCGTTATTGTATGATCGAGAAAGACAAAAATGGACTCCCAAAGGCGCTCGTCATTAAAGAGTCATTTTTAGGATTTCATGAAGTTAAGGACCAAACTGCCTTAGCAATGTTCAACCAAATTATTAAATCTATAAATGACAAAAATATACCTCTAAATAGGTGTCGAGGACAAGGATATGATGGTGCTAACACAATGAAAGGCACTTATGGTGGAGTTCCAAAACTCATAAAAGATATCGAGCCAAATGTGGTATATGTTCACTGTGCTGCTCATAATTTATAATTTTTTTGGGCATAGTTTCAAAAAATGGAATATCTTATCAAGTTTTATATCTGATAAAGAAAGGGGGCCTTCAACTTCGATAACATTAAAAACATTGAACCCTACTAGACGGGCAGAACGTTATGATGTTATTTTTGCTTTAAAAGTTCGGTTTGTTGAAATTCAACAAGGGCTAATGAAAACAATTCTGTTAAATTGCAAATCAGCAAAGTGCAGCAGAAAGTGAATAGTGTAGCAGAAAAATGGTCCATTAATCCAGAATTTTTTAAAACTCGTCAGAGGAAGGTGAAACGCCATTTTGACAAACTTTGCGAAGATGAACGTCTCCAAGATCCGGAAAATTTGTTCAAAGTGAACATATTTTATCTAGCATTGGACATCATTATTAATCAACTGAAATACATTTCCTTCCCATGAATGAAATTGTTTCGAATTTCAGTGTTTTGCAACCTGCCACTTTGCAAAATTTAAATGACACTGAACTATTAAAAAAAACTCTAGAATCTATTGATATATATAAAAGACATATCTGAATCATTTGCCAGGACAATTCTCTGTTTTCGGACGAAGTAGAAAAGTCTTAGTGTATTAGAGACCTTGCTGATTTATTAATAATCATTTTCTAAGAATCATTTTATGTCGTGCAGCTTTCCTGAAGTATGTACTGCATTAATGTTGTTTGTAACAATTCCTGCGACTACAGCTAGTACTAAAATGTGATTTTCGAAACTAAAATTAATAAAAACCTATTTAAGAAACTCTATGCGACAAGACAGGCTACGTAACTTGGCTATTCTGTCTATTGAAAATTCTATGGCCCGATATTTAAACATTGATGATGTTATTAATACTTTTGTGGAACTGAAAGCTCGGAGAAAATAATTTTATTAACAAATATCTTATTAATATTAAATTGTTATATCATTAAAATTATGTAATACCTATGCTTTTGAAAATAAAATTTATTAAATCTTTAACTAAAATGCACACAATATTAGTAATAGTTTTGGGTAATAACTTAAGCGATTTATTAAAATTAAATTACAACGTGATGATTTTTACCGGGAGGGCTCCATCTAAAGAATTTGCCACGGGCCTCAGACTATATAGTTACGTCACTGCCAGAATAATAGGGTATATACTAACAGAAAAACTAGCAGCAACATTAGAGGAAACACAGCATGTTTTTAGAAAGGTTAGAAGCACAAACGAGATCTGATATTAATAATTAGACAACTAGTAGAAAAACGGTTAAGAAAAGAAACCGAAATCTATAGTTGCTTCATTAACCTGAAAAATGTACTTGATAGAGTAAAAAGGAAGGGGTGTCTGGAAAAGACTAAAAAGAAGAGGAGTAGAAGATGGAGTAATATAAATTATCAAGGTCTTATATAACAATAACAAGAATAAAGCAAGAACGCATAACGATGACTCCACATAATTTGAGACTAGAATTGGCCTAATACAGGGCTGCGTACTGAGTCCACAGTTATTTTATGTAATGGGGCAAGTCAAAAACTATAAGTATAAGCACTATAATAGAAGATAATGGAAAAAAAGGAAAACGAAAAAATGTGAAAAGCGGGCAAATTATACAACTTCCTAAAAATAACATTCCTAGGAAAAAGAGATACCGAAAGCGGTAAAACCAGAGGTGAATCAGAAAGTAGTGATACTATTAATGATCTACGGCAGCGAATCTTGGACCTTAACAAATAAGGACAAAAATAGAGTTATAGCTGCAGAAATGACATTCATACGCAAAATAGCCAGCTCAAACAACTGCGCTGGCAAGGACATATTTACAGAATGAATGAAGAAAGATTAGCAATACAAATCTATGAAGTGAAAGCACGAGGAAAAAATAAAGTTTGACGTCCAAGTCTGAGATGAAAAGAACAAGTTCGACAAGCGGCAGTAAAACGAGAAACACATTGGAATGAGACTAGAAAATTATCGCTCGACAAGAACTCGTGAAGGGTAAAAACATAAATGCTGAACCGTAAACCGTCACTCATACACCTAACGGTCTAACGGACTTTTAGATTAAATAAAACAAAATTCTAAATTGAGTATGTAAGGAATAGTGTTTACTAAATACTATTTAGTAATTATATATTTCCCTGTAGTAAATTATAGCAATTATTCTATATTTTCCTATGTTCATACAGATTTTATGTATTTTTGCCTTCTTTTCCGTGCTCTTATCATCACCAGCACACCACCGCTAATATCGGCTAACACGACAATGTTAGATGTATTCATGAAACTGAAATTACACAGTTAACAGTTGGTTTACAAAATAAATTGTTTAACATGTTTTTAAGAAACCGTCTTGTTGGAAATGTTGAATGAAACTAACACTGTGAACAGGAAAGCGGTCTTACACTGCGTTAGGATGCATGCGCTAACGCATGCAATACCACGAATTGAATGGCACATTGAAACGCATGTTGAACGGAAAAATTGAGCGGATGTAGACATATCATTTCAGAAAAACGCTCACCTTTGCGATCGCTCCGCCATCTATTGGAAAGATATTTTACTTTTCACTTTATCTTCGCAGATATATGGCATTCGAATTTTAAATATAGAAAAAAATATTAGTTTTTGAATATATTTATTAATATAAATTAAAGTTGTATAAACATTTCTATTGACATTTGTTTAGTTTGTCTGTAGGAGGAGAAAAACCACGTATTTATACAATTTGTTAGGTTAAAATGTTTTCGATTTATTAAAATTAACTGTATTTAACAATTACTTCACTTTAGGAAAAATTACTCCGGTTGAAAGTTGCTCCAAGCATTTTTGTACAGTGGAGTTGATAGTTTTGACATCATCTTCAAGTTGTTGATGTTCGCATCGCAACTGGCCTCGAATAATTTTAATGTCGATGCTATTCTTCTCGCAAGTAATCGCTTGTTTATCATGAGACTGTTTAATTTCCGAAAGGTTTTTATAAAGATCTACAACGTCATTGCTTAGCAGCTGCATTTTTCCGTTAAATTCTTCTGTAGCGTTTAAATAAGATCTATCAGCATTCCTGATTTGTTTGTCTATAGTTGTTAATCTCTGTTGCGTCCCGTTTTCTAAAGATTTTATCACTTGGGCCGTTTTGTCATTCTGTTTAGTGGAGTTATGCTTTAAGGTATGTATCAGTGATATTAACGATTTGTTTTTGGGATTTTGCAACATCGTTTATTTGTTTCACGTTGTCATCTAATAATGCCTTCAGTTGTTAAATTGTTTTTGAGTAAACACTTGAATTATTTTTATTATTTTGTCTTGTTTAATAGTTTTCACATCGTCTAGAATCTTTTCCATGTTGTCATTCGGTGCTAGTTTAATTTTATCAAGTTCTTTATTGATATTCTCCGTTATTGTATCAATCAGCTTAATTTGTCTTCGTAATTCATTGAACATGTCGGAATCAGCTAGTTTTGGGGTCCGTCCGGTTTTTTGATAAATCCATTCGAGGAATGGAAACAGATTTACAATAACATCATTTTCTATGTTGTTTGTATCACAGTCAATTGTCGGCCGGCTGGCCATTTTATGCAGAGTTCTTGTTTCAAAAATTTATTTTAGTTAAACTGATAAATGCATTCATCTTGATCCAGAATTTGGATGTTACAGTATTTCAAGTTAAGGATCATCGTTACAATCCATCCATTTATTTTAACAGCGGCTCTATAAACCGATGACATGTCATGATTCAACGTTAATGGTTATACCGTTGAGGTTAACTTAACTGGTTGTGACAGCTTGATGGTGGCCACATTATTTACGTATTCAAACATTTGGGAATGCGTAAATTGCCATCGAAATGGGTCCCGCGTTTGCTAACAGCGGACCAAACTATAAGTAAAAATTGTTCATGATGCAGCAATTAAATTGAAGACTGTTGCTAGAAGAGAGTGCCTCTAAGTGGTGCTATAATCCGTGAGCAAGCTAAGCGTCTTTACGCACATATTAAACAACCTGGTGATGCTGCATAACGTCAAAATTGTAGGAGAAGTTACATCTGCATACTATTCAGGAGCCTTAACATATCCAGATGAATTTTCAATGTTAACTCTTGATGGTGGATACAAACTTGAACAAGTGTTTAATGCAGACAAGACTGCCCTGTTTTGGAAAAAAATTCCAAACAAAACTTTTATATCCAAAAGTGAAAAGTCCGCCTCTGGTTTTAAGACAGCAAAGGAGACAGCAAGAGAGAGTTACACTACTGCTTTGTTCTAATACATCAGGAGATTGTTTAATTAAGTCACTTACTCTTTACAGGTCCCTAAATCCTCGTGCTTTGAAAAATCAAAACAAGAACGACCTTACCAGTGTTTTTCCGTTCAAACAAGAAAGCCTGGATCCCAAGTGTCATTTTCTGTGACAGGTTCCGGCATTGCTTTGTTCCTGAAGTTCAAACTTATTTAAAGAAAAATAATTTATATTTCAAGGTAGTTCTAGTTTTGGGCAAACCTCCAGGTCACCCTTATGAGCTTGAAGCTATGCATCCAAATATAAAGTGATATTTTTGCCTCCTAACATTACGATCTTACCTCAACCTATGGATGGACTAAGGTATAATACAGGCCGTTAAGCTCTGTTACATTTGACAAACCTGTAAAATCATTCCGAACACAATTAAATGTGATCCTGATATGAATGTAATTTTGACACAGCAAAGTGCATTGTTAACATAAAAGAATCATCGCAAGAGCTGAAGCCATACACATTGAAATCATGCTGGAAAAAACTGTAGGCTGATCTAACTATCGGTAATCGGTAATGAAGAATTCGTGCAAATTCAAAAATTAACTGAAAATATTGCTCAAGTTGCGAATGGCATAGATGGTTTCCAACAGATAGAATCAACTGACATTGAAGAATTGTTTGAATCGCAAGATAAAGATTTGACTGAAACCGACTTGGAGGAAATGCTTAATCTCCATACCATCGAAGAGGAAGCCGCAACGAGTACTGGAAAGGTGACATTAAACTAAAAAAATCTGAGTGAATGTTTACGAATAGCAAATGAGCTTTGTGATTTCTTCATGGAAATTACTCTAAATAGTCCGTCTATGGAAAGAAGTCTTGTTTTTAAAAGGTAAATTGTTAATGCCACAACGAAAGACCTTTTAAAAGCTGCAAAACAAGTAAAGCTACTAAATTAAATTAAAAACTAAAAAATATATAAAACTATATATATAAACTAAAACTATATATATAAACTAAAAAATATATAACTAAAACATTAAATTGTTTTAATTATATATTTTTTCTTTTTATTTTGTAACCTTGGAACATATTCCTTAACTTTCGGTTTCTGTATTCACGGCATATTACGGAACGTAACCCCCGCGAATAAGGAGCTTTGACTGTATTAAATATATAGCAGTTTTTATAGGATATTTATATTCTGTAAAAACTACCTTATAATTTTTATTTATTAACTTTACGAAACACTTAAATTAATATTACAAGTTTTTAAAAATGTCTAAATCAGTTTTACCCTCAATATATTTTTCTACTAATTACGGGATACAAACGGAATAAAAAAACAGGTCAGTTAATGAATCATATACATTTTGCAGCAATACATACCCGTAAACGCAACTTCCACCAGTTATAACATGTTCTTTACTGATTAAAGCACCACTACAAATAAAAGTTGTTTGCACAATAGCTTGATAAGGAAATAGTTAGGTTTTCTTTCGGCACATTCTTACAAAAATTCTATTGACATCATCGAAATTAACGAAAAGTTGTTCTTTTTTTTTCTGCATGTAATTTTTGTCTGCCAGTACTAATAATTATATAGTTTGATGGATAGAGTAAAAAGTCAGACACTTTTTTGATTGATAGCGATGTAATGATAAAAATGAAAGTAGCTTCCTTTTTGTAAAGCTTATGAACTTCAACATAATAAACAGTATGCCGTAAAAATAACGACACTTACATTGATAGAAAACTACTAACGCCATCTATTGAAACAATATATAATCTGAAAGCTGTATATATCCTCTATAGAACGAAACCGTCATCATTCGAATAGATCAACATAATGTCAAGTCATAGCGCTTAAAGTGACGTAGTGGTTATCACCACGTCATAAAACCGAAAAAAGCTAATATTAAATTTTGTTTCAAGCTCGGTAAAACTTCATAGAAACATTTCAATGGATAAAAAAAGTTTATGGTGATTATTGCTTATCCCGTACACGTGTGTTCAAGTGGTATAAGCGATTCCAGGACGGTCGTGATGCTTTCTGGAAGTTTCACAAGCTTTCTCTTCATCATCTACTGGTACGGTGGTATTATGCTGCATTACACAGATCAACAAATTTAAACTTTTTTTGAGGTAACATTGATGAAAATAGGTGTATATGAAGTATTTTGTAGTCTTAAATCCGAAAATGACAAGCTTATTACTGTAACACATACAGTTTTTTTGTTACAGGGGGTCGGTGGTGGGGAAAATAAAGGAGAAGACATATTTTTATAATCAAATATTTATTTAATATTAATATGTAAAACGTGTTAAATCTATACAAAGACATTACTCAGGATTATCTGAATAAAAAATTAAAGCGATTAAAACTTTTACTTTTTCCCCTTGTATTCTGTATCATCATGTCTTTTTAAAAACCAGCTGTAGTCGCCCAATACAGATGGGTTTCAGCATCCCTGGTATCTTGCTTCAATCGCCCTGAAACCTCTCTCCTAATTTGTCGTTACTGCATCCAAATTTTCTGGAAAAAATCCAAATTCTTTCACCACACTTACAAAACACTCCCAAACTGTCAATTCCTTTTTATTTATTTTTTCTTGAAAACGGACCTAGAAGCTTTCTTATTTGAGGTTCAATAAATATACCTTCTTTTAGGTCTGCACCACTTAATTGAGGAATTTTTCTTTTAGGTACTTGAAACCATTACCTTCTTTGTCCATGACTTTGACAATGTTTTTTATTAGTCCAAGTCTTAGTCATAATGTAATTATTGTCATTATAGTCTTATAATGTCAATTTATGGTCATGTGATCACTTGATTATTGGATTTGATATAAATCGAATAAATACTTCAATTCTTCTATTGGAACTTTTGGTGTGAAACACTAAAGTTGAAGAAATTTACCACTAAACACCAAATCACTTTTTTGTAACTGCCCGACGCACGTTTCGCTAACCATGTTAGCATCATCAGGAGATGATTTAATCTATTTCTAAAATTAAACTATGTTCTAGTTAAATGAAAAAACCCTACCTAACAAAGCGTGTAAAAATCATGAACCGTGAAGTTTACTGCATTAATAATTGAAAAACATTAGCCTTACATTAATAATTGCCTTACATTAATAATTGAAAAAGTTGACTGAACGGGATAGGTCCTTTATCTCGGTTCATGATTTTCTTACATTTTTCTATTTGAATGCTTTCATATACATCCAAAGCCCTATTATTATAAACACTTTTAATTAGACTTAAATTACTAATATCTATACTGTGGTCGAGTTCGATTACATGTTGGGCAACACAAGATTTTTCATTTCTCCCATATCTAATGTGAGCGATATGTTCTTTATATCTTGTCAATATGGATCTTTTTGTTTGCCCAATCTACCTTCGATCACAGTCTTGATAACTAATTTCGTAAATCCCCGACTTTTTATGTTGCTCTACTTTATCCTTTGGATTACCCAGAACTTCTCTTAATTTATTAAATGGTTTGTACACAACCTTAATGTCAACTTTTTTAAAAATTTTGTCTAGCCTTCTTGTTAATTGGGCATCAAATGGTATTACCATGAATTTCTTTGTGTTCTGATCCTTTTGAAAAATCGAGGATTCTTCCAATAATGTTCTGAACTTATGTTTTCTAATTAATTTAACTATAATGTTCTTATTATAACCATTCACTTCAGATACATCCCTAATTAATTTTAATTCTTTGTTGTAATTATTTTTATTGAAAGGAACATTAATTAATCTATTTACCATAAAATTTAAACTAGCCATCTTATTTTGGAAGCTAAGATTTGAATCGTTAGGAATGTATCTCGAAGTGGTGCTGTTTTTATTTTTGCACGCTTCGTTGGGTAAGGTTATTCATATAAATAGAGCATAGTTTTAGAATTAGATTAAACCATCTCCTGATGATGCTTACATGGTTAGCGAAACGTGCGTCGGGCAGTTCAAAAAAAGTGATTTGTTGTTTAGTGGTAAATCTCTTCAAGTTTAGTGTTTCACACCAAAGGTTCCAATAGAAGAATTGATCTACGATGGCTACACGGTCAGCGGAACTAAATCTTTATCGTAAGTACGCTACTAAAATTAGGCTTATTGGAGCAGATATTTGGTTTCTTAAGTCATGCCCCATTAATAAAATATTTCCCAATTTTATAAAAGTTAATATTTCAAAATCTTCCAAAATATGTGTCAAAATAACTAATTTTGCAAAACAGAAATGGCTTGACTTAGAAATCAAACACTTGTACAGTAAAAGGAGTATGCTTGAAATTCAGGCGTACAATCTTTCTAAGAAATTAAGTTTTAAATTAACTAATGTAGAACATGAATGTTGGTGCAATTTTCAAAAGAAGATATTCACAGCAGTAAATCGTAAATTTATTAAAAAAATGCCATCTTTAAATAAAAAAATTAAAAAAATCAAAATTGAGCAGTCGAAAGAACATATTCCAGAAAAGAGCATCAACACAGAAAATCTTTCAACTCAGACGTTCGACAATCCAGAACTAGATCTTTTAAATAAAGGCCTCAATTTTGCTTTGCCAGCATTACGCAGTGCCTTGGAGGATATGGTAGCCGGTATTGAAACTGGTATTAAACACTTACCGGAGACTTCCAAAGCTTTCATCAGAGAGTCATGTAAAAGCAAAATTGCAAAAAAATATTTCAAATAAAAGTCAAAAAATGCCAAATATTTCTAAGATTGTCAGGTGTCTCTGAGAGAAGGATTGTTTTTATTTAAAAGCTGATAAAGAAATAAGGTTGAAGTAATGGACAAACCTGATTACTTTGTACGGGTTGAAAAACTAATTCAAAACGGTCCTTATAAACGATTACTTAGAAATCCATTTTCAAAAATGATTAACGAAGTCAGAGATACATTGAGTAACAGCCTTATTTATCCTTCTCTGAAAAGCAAACTACATGTTTTTAATCCAAAAGTTCGAAGATTGTATGCCTTGTCTACCAAATGTTCATAAACCAGTAAAATCAATGAGACCAATTGTATCAGCCATTGATTCTCCAAACATACAACTTGGCAAAGTGGTTAACAAAGGAATTTGAAAATCTACCAAACCAACTACCTTTCTGCTCTGTGATAAACTTAACCAAATTCATAGAAAAAATAAAAAACACACATCTACAGGAAGGTGAGGTTTTGGTTTCCTTTGACGTTTCATCGTTGTTTCAAAGTGTCTCGATTCCACATAACTTGAAATACCTGAGGGAGTTACTCGAGTTAAACGGTTTTAATAACAAGATTGTTTCTGAGTACATCTCCTTAACAAGATTATGTATGAAGCAAAATTGTTTTCAGCTTAATAACAGGTTTTATGAACAACAAGAAGGAACGGCAATGGGCAATCCTCTGTCATCGTTCTTAGCCAACTTATTTATGAGTAAATTTTAAATCGAGGCAAAAGATGAATTCAGGTACTTTCCGAAGGTATGGGTAAGATATGTGGGTGACGTTTTTGCCATTGCCATTTGCCATTTCGATTCGAAAAATAAAAATTTAGATGATTTTATTAAGAACTTAAATAGTAAATCCTCAAATATAATTTTCACGCAGGAACTTGAAAACAACGATAGTTTACCATTTCTGGATGTTTTAGTCAGTAGAAACAATAAAAATAACTTAGTTTTTGATATTTTCAGAAAACACACCACCACTTCGAGATACATTCCTAACAATTCAAATCATAGCTTCCAAAATAAGATGGCTAGTTTAAATTTGATGGTAAATAAATTAATTAATTTTCCTTTAAATAAAGATAATTATAACAAAGAATTAAAATTAATAGGGAGGTATCTGAAATGAATGGTTCTAATAAGAACATTGTAGATAAATTAATTAGAAAACAGTTCAGAAAATTACTGAAATAATCTTCGATTTTTCAAAAAGATCAGAACACAAAGAAATTCATGGTAATACCATTTGATGTCCAATTAACAAGAAGGCTAAAAAAATTTTCAAAAAAGTAGACATTAAGGTTGTGTACAAACCATATAATAAATTAAGAGAAGTTCTGGATAATCCAAAGGATAAATTAGAGCAACATAAAAAGTCGGGGATTTACGAAATTAGCTGTCAAGACTGTGATCGAAGGTATATTGGGCAAACAAAAAGATCCATATTGACAAGATATAAAGAACATATTGCCCACATTACATATAGGAGAAATGAAAAATCGTGTGTTACCCAACATGCAATCGAACACGACCACAGTATAAATATTAGTAATTTAAGACTAATGAAAAGTGTTAATAATAATAGGGCTTTGGATGCATATGAAAACATTCAAATAGAAAAATGTAAGAAAATCATGAACCTAAATAAAGGACCTTTCCCATTCAGTCAACTTTTTCAATTATTAATGTAAGACTTAGTAAACTTCACGCTTCATGATTTTTACACGCTTCGTTAGGTAGGGTCATTCATATAAATAGAACATAGTTTAGTTTTAGAATTAGAATAAATCATCTTCTGGTGATACTAACATGGTTAGCGAAACGTGTGTCGAGCAGTTTAAAAAAAGTCATTTGGTGTTTAGTAGTAAATCTCTTCAAGTTTAGCGAATAAATACTGTTCACAGGCTGAGGATAATAAATATACGATATAATCGTATCGCATACATATATATATATATATATATATATATATATATATATATATATATATATATATATATATATACAGGGTGTTCTATAATTTATTCGCCATAGAGCAACTGGTGATAGTAGATATCTAAATAAGAGGATTTAGTCAATAATTTTTTTTTATTTTTTTATTTATAAAACATCCCTGAGGAAGTTTTCCAAAATTACAATCTGACCAGAGTTGATCAATGAGTAATGTTGTACAAACCTAAGTTACTACAAAAGAAAAGATGATTTTAAGAACTTACTCACTAGTATCCCTTAAATTAAATTCAATAAGTTAATTACACCAATATTAACGTATACACCAGCACTATGCTCTGCTTTTTTACTAACACAAACGTTCAAACCAACTCAAAGGGTTTGGCCCTCTTAAGTCTTCTGATTTGACTTGCATTATCAAGGAGCTGGATGGCCTCGACATTGACGTGCTGAAGAAGTCGCTGCTCGTGACTCTGGGCAAATCTGCTAATGGTCTGGGTAACGGTGTCCATTTCCAGTTAATAAAAGGGTTGGCAAATGTTAGTCATTAAAAAAATACAGGGTATTGAAAGTGAAACCAAATTTGTGAAAAATTGAGATAATTTAAATTGAAGATATCAGGTTCAAAATCGGGGTAGTTGGGTTTTCAAAGGCGACAAATCCCAATTTGGTACTAGCTTGAGCCTAGTTGTGAGGAATTCACTCGCAGATATTTGTTTACTCTATAAAGTTGGAAATATGTTGACTTCAAAATAGAGAAGAGTCATAACTTCCATGTAAAAAAAGATAGTCTTGATCAATATCGATATCTCACATCGTTTGCGAGATATTCGTGTTCGTATATTCACTTTATTTGAATACCTTTTTTAAAGCACCATTTTTACGTAAGAATTATGACTCTTCTCTATTTTCAAGTAAAATTATTCCAAGCTTATAGGGTAAAACAAAATATTCGTCACAACGTAGGTAGCAAGCGCCCTCTAGAAACTCGGCTCAAACTAGTACCAAATTCGGATTTGTCGACTTTGAAAATCCAACTACCCCGATTTTGAACCTGATATCTTCAACCCTTTTTAAATTATCTCAATTTTTCGAAAATTATTTTCACTTTCAACACCCTGTATGTTTTTAATAACTAACATTTGCCAACACATAATTCACTAAATTCTCTTATTTTGATCTCTACTATCACCAGTTGCTCTATGACGGATAAGTTATGGGACACCCTGTATATATCTGAAGAAGTATAGTAACTAGAAAATAATTTGATATCATTTTTATATCACAATTACGTAAACTTCGCTACATCATTATATTATGTCCTTGACATGACGTCATATTGAGTGAGGTCATATTGACGTTATGTTTTCCAATCTTCTTTGTTACATCAGCATCTTACGTAAAAAAGTGTGAAATAAAGAGTTGCATATGACTCATATATGACACATATCTTATGTAAGACGAGACATTGCGTGATGTTATTTTGATGTCACAGTAACATAAAAGTGTTTTCTGGGAAGTGTCTTAAGGTTTTGTTTAATACATTTGTCATAATTAAGCTCACGTATGCGTTTTCGGTATGGTGACCTATTTACACTAGCGAGATTAAAAAATTGAGGGATGTGTAGAGATGTTTCTTGAAATACCTGATTTCAAGGAGGCTGGAGTCTGCCCCATCCGGGGTGTGGATTAGTTACTGTAGCAACAGTGTTTTCCGTTTCCATCGCTGCAGGATGAACACATCCCAAGTATTTGGGTTTAAGGTTTGCAATAAATATATTGATTGTGTTGCCTTTATGAATAGGGCAGGTTTTTATATTCCCTGTATCAATACACATTAACACGGGGTTTTCTATATCGAAATATCAAATATTACAGTGTAAAAAAAGTATTTGTGTTATTTTTGTTTATAAATAAAGGATTATACTTCAAAGGATCATGCAAATAAACATACCCTCTTCAGTATTAAGATTATTCCACTGCGTATGTTCCTCAGTCGACGGTTTTTAACTAAAACCTTAAAGTGAGTGAAATAAATCGGCTAATTAATAATTCGGCTAATTTTGAAACAATATTTTAAAAGAGTTTCTAATGAGTTATTGTAGAATTGGTCTTTATGAACCCTTTGTCACACATTACTGAATGAAATTGTTTAGCAAAAATATTTTTGTACAGTACTTACGTGAAAACACTTTAACATAATGACGTCACAAACATGGTAGCTAATCATGGCGCTTTCATAGTCACGTGATTTTATTTTAAATTTTATCAATTCTAATTCATTTATGATTAATTGCAAACATTTTTTTTTAAGTTTTTCGCGCCGATTATCAATATTATTTCTGATAAAATAAAGTAAAAAAATCGATTTTTTATTCAAAAACCCAATTTCCATCATAATCTTAAAAAAAAATAATGTCATGTTACTCCTGCAGCTCAAAAATCTTATTAAACAGTGACTTTCTGAGGATGAGGAGAATAACCATGAATAACTTGAATCACTTCAGGATTTTCATTGGCCCAAATCCTGTAGTTATGTTTGTTCACAAACCCACAAAACCAAAAGTACAATTCTTCGGTAAAGATTATTTCTTCCCTAAAATGTATCTTTCCATAGTACATTAACCCAATGTCTATGAGTGACTGTTATATTTCAAACAGTGTTTCTGCTGTTACGTTTCAGTAACAGATCTGACACTTTAATTGGAAAAAGAATTATATTCTTAATTTTTCTATACGTTATAATTGTCTTGTTCTGGGTTACCATGATATACAATAAAGCATTACTATAAAAACTATATACATTGCCAAAACAATTTGTTATACAAAAAAAATTGTTCGTAATATTTCTCTCTGTGTTATTTCTCTTTATTTATATATACAACTTCTCAGTTCGACTACTAACAACTCTCCTGATAATACAGGATTTGTGTATTTATATTAATTATTTTTAAAACTAAAAACACATTGATTCTGAGAACCGAATGTTAAGAGTGATAAGTCGTTTATAGTTAATACTGCACTCTCCTTGGTTATTTATTGTTCTTAGTCGATATGATACTTAGATGATTAAATCATTATTACATGGCAAATTAAAGATTATTTTATATACAAGGCGTTTAAAAATTGATGTAAAGGACGATAGGAGACATTATATAAAACTTATGTAGGTATGCTTAATATACCGGGTTGTCCGGAAAGTTCATATGGTATGTCCACATCTGTTCAACTTTTCCGTTCAACATGCGCTTCAACGTCCCTTTCAACTTGTGTTATTGCCTACATTAGCGCATACATTCTAGAGCAAGGTAAAACGCATGCCTCTTTACTATCCACATGTTTGCGCCAGTTTCATTCAATATTTCTAGCGAGTTCAGTAAAGACGGGTTTTTTAAAAACCTTAGCTTTATTTTATTTTGTAAGTCATCATGATAATCATTCAGCCATTGTCGATCCACTGCAGGATGAAATCCTCCCCAGCATGCTTCCAACTGTCGCGGTCCTGAGCTTTTCTCTGCCATTCGGATCCAATATACTTAATGATGTCATCGATCCATTTTGTTTTAGATCTTTTTTGTGGCGCTTATGATCCAGCGGTATCCATACCAGGATTGCCTTGGTCCATCTCTTGGTCGTCAAATCGCCTGGCTATATTGGCTGGTCTGCCTACCTTCATTTCAATTCTTTCACCTTTCCAATGATGTCACATAGTTTTGTCTGTTCTCTGATCCATGTCCAGGTCTTTTTGTTCCACTTTGTCATGCCAGGCATACACTTTTCCATTTCCCTCTGTGCTACCCTAAGTGTCTGAACTGATTGTGATGTGAGTGTCCATGTTCATTTCCATTTCAATTCTTTTACCTTTCCAATGATGTCACATACTTTTATCTGTTCTCTGATCCATGTCCAGGTCTTTCTGTTCCGCTTTGTCATACCAGGCATACACTTTTCCATTTCCCTCTGTGCTACCCTAAGTTTCTGAACTGATTGTGATGTGAGTGTCCATGTTTCACTTCCTAATATGTTAGAACAGGCAGCACGCACTGATCAAAACCTTTCTCTTCCGACAAAGTGAGAATTTAAACACCATATTGAGCCTGTCAGTCATACTTAACTTCCCGTTCCCCTCCCCGGGCAGTAGCACCCCCCATTGCAGTCCTTTACCCAAGATATATGTAGTGGTCCACAACCTCTAAATCGTTTCCTAAAATAGATATTCTTTTGTTTTCAGCAAATTTGTTGAACATAACCTGACTCTTTTTCAGGTTTATTTTCAAGCTAAATAGTTCTCCCGCCCTTTCCAGCTTTTGTATGTGTTTTTGTAGTTCATCTGGGTCTTATGATAGGAGAACGATATCATCTGCAAATCTAAGGTGGCTTAAGTATGCACCATTTATTTTTATTCCCTCCTGTTTCTAAGCCATGGTCAATAAAAGTCAAGCACAATGGCATGGTGTATTCATTGTGCCTTTCTCTGACTTATTGAACAACCTGGATATGATCCATTGTACTGAATCCACCTTTGAATACTGCTTGCTCTCTTGGTTGTGCGTCATTCTGTGTTCTGAATATCGTTTTAGATATTATCTTGGTTAAAGCTTTGTACAATACTGATAAGAGGCTTATTGGATTTTGGCAATCATCTCGGCTGTTTAGGTTGTTAGGTCTTTTTTCTATTTCTATGACCTCTTTAATAATTCTGGCGAAGAAATTTTCATTTCTCGATAAGGTTTTTGTTTTCCCAAAATTAATTTTGTGTCCGGTGTTGATATGTAATTTGATGATAATTTTGTACTACTACTGTAATAACGGTGGACTTAGTACGCAGCCCTATCTTAGGACTATTCCTGTCTCAACCGTGGATTCATCGTTATGCGTTCTTACCTTATTCTTGTTGTTGTTTGTTGTATAAGGCCTTGGTAATTTATACTACTCCCTCTTCTACTCCCTCTTCTTTTTAGACTTTCCCATACATTCCATCTTTTTACTATATCAAATGCTTTTTTCAAGTCAATGAAACAACTATGGATTTAGGTTTCTTTTCTTAACAGTTTCCCTCCTAGTTGTCTAATTATAAATATCAGATGTTGTGTGCTTCTACTCTTTCTAAAAATATGCTGTGGTTCCTCTAAAGTTGCCGCTAATTTTTCTCTTAGTTTATGCTCTATTAATCTGGTAAATATTTTTCCCGGTAAATTTGTTAGTGTGATCCCTCTATAGTTTTTACATTCTTTGATATCTCCCTTTTTAAACAAAGACAATATTGTACCCATAGTCCAGTCTGTTGGTACTTTATTTTCTGGTATGACATGGTTCAGTACTGACAAAAATTCTTCCTTTGCTATTTTTCCAAAATATTTCAGCATTTCTGCTATGATTTCGTCTCGCCCTGGAGTTTACCAAAAAAATATATTACTTTCTAAATAATATATTTATTTTTTGTTTATAAATATATAATTTACTATATTTATTTTTAAACTATTGCAAACACTTGCAGATTATATCAAGAAGATGAAAGCGAAAGCGCAAGATACCCAAAAAAGGGATTTTCCATTAGTTGCTCTTTTAACGCTTGTAAACAAAAATCGGTATTGGATAAGTAATGTTTATTCAGTTAGTTCAACATCAAGTTGATTGATATTGAAAATGTCGGCCGATAACTTGCATTTACGCCATATTATGCTTTTTTATTTCAAAAAAGATGCCCAAACCAAAAACAAGATTTGTGCCCTATAAGGAAAGGATTCTGTTGCGGAGACCACCGTGCAAAAGCGGTTTGGTCTTTTCAGGAGTGGAAATTTTGACCTGAAAGAATGGCAGCGCTCTGGCCGTCTTTCAAGCGCTGATATCGAGGAAATAACGGCCATAATAGCCGAAGATTCACATACTACAGTCCGTGAAATAGCAAATAAGTTAAATATTGACATATCGACCGTTTTTGACAATCGGGAAAAATAGGTATGTCTACCGATGTGTGAGTCCCTCATGAAATTAGTGGCCAAAATCGGATGAACTAAAACTCTTCGTGCAATCTTTTGTTAGAAAGAAATTCCAAGGGGTCAGCGGTTTTAAGTTTGTTGAAAGACCGCTTTCATCTGGTCATTCATCATTTTCATCAAAATATGATTGGATTAGAAGAAATTTGCTTCCACGTAGGCAAACCATTAATACTGACCTCTGAATTGTTTGCAATTAGGTCGATTGTGAAGGCAACAATTGACGAAAAACGGACAAAATTAGCAAACAGGAAAGGCATCTTGTTTCAATCAGAACGCGGCAAAAATTATTGAGCTTCCATTGAAATGTTTTGCCCTATCCACTTTGCCCACCGAACATCGCACTCCCTGACTACCGCTCTCTCCAAATTGTTTAAAAGGGAAATATTTAAAACGAATGTTGAAAAACAACCGCTTAACATTGTGTGGCAATAGAGATTCTATATTTAATATAGAAATTTTGGTAATAAATATTCAATTTTTTGGCAAAAATGCATTATCGACATACCTACTACTAAATAAATGTTTACATAAATTACACAATTCTACACCACAACAAAAAATGTTGCCCTTACTATTTCTGTGAATTTTTGTACTTTAGAATACACAATTTAAAAATTAAATCATAAGCGTATCAGATTGGCCCTAGTTTTATATTATTGAAGTATAGGGTAGATGCCCCCTTTGTGGCCACTGTCCCATTTATGGCCACTTTGAGATTTATATTGAGTTATATTAAGTAGCGTTTACTAATTATCGATCGCTACTGGTAATATCATTTCGGGCGAATTGTATTTGAAAGAGTACCTGTATCGTTTAGGACAAGGCCAAGACAGTCTAACTTCAAATCTTGAGGTGAGCGGATGTCTTCGCACCTTACCCTTCCGACAGAAGTATGTAGGTTAACTGGCCAAGTCATGCTTAAGCTTATTTTTTCTGATATTCTTGTAGAGGGTTTTACGATCCCGACATTAGAGAATCCGTTCAATCAGGGACCAGGCCGTTGAAGAACCAATTATTTCGGAGCCCGACCATTGCTGAAACCATACTCTCTTTTTTTTGTGCCACTTTGCACAGTACCCGATCAGTCAGGTTGCAGGCTATTTGGAAACCCCCCATAGGGACACCGAATTGCTCGTAGGAGTACTCATGGTATTTGGATGCTCCAGTATGGATAGGCAAATTAGTTAATTTTTTTTGCCTGCCGTTTGATCTGATTTTCAACTGTAAGGTTTAGTGAATCACAGCCCCTAAACCTTCCTGAGTTCTTTTCATAGTTTTATTCTTTCCACCTTTTAATGTACTTTGTATTGATTTTTTTTGAGTGTGCTTACGTGTATTAAAGTATAAAATCAAGTCAATAGTTTTTTTTAGGATAGACCCCTTCCCAGTTGAAGAGTCTTCTATAACACAAAATATATTAATGAACTGGGTGGCGCCCTTTTGACGCGCAGCTTCATCTTGTCCAGGACTTTCTCCCCCGTGCTCCCGGCGAACAGCTGCCGTCGCTGTGGCTAATATTTTTTTAATTGCTTACAAAGAGAAAAATAATTGGTCACAATATTAAGCATTTCATTGTTACTATAGCATTTTATAGTATATTTCTAGGGATCTTAGATATGGTGGCAATACTGTGAATACTTTCTTTTGCTCGTTAAAAGTAACACATTTTAATTATTGTTGGTAAGAATCTTAAGAAAGTAATTGATCTTTCTTAATCTTTCTTGATCTTTCTTAAGATTGGTAAGTAATTGATCGATATTTATTAGAAATTACAATATTTTTGCAGTTATTCACTTATATACTATTTAGATAATTTAATAATTCATAAAAAAAATATTAATTTACAAATAATAACCTAAAATATGAAAATAGGCCATGGCTACAACCGGTACATCGAAAACATACAAGCTCTATTTTTGGTCATACTATCGCCGCAAATAGTACGCACGATGTCCAGTTTAGGCCATCATTTTCATTTATTTAATCTATTCCATTATTTACGCATCAGTTATCAATCGCTAGTATTCAAATAATTTAGAACTTAAATTAATTTATAATAAATATTTGAAAGTTAATTCGAATGCACAAGTTAATACATAAAACTATTTTTTTATTATTTTATATTTTATAGATTAAAATGTAATTCAGAATAAAAAAAAGGATGTTTCCTTAAACGTCATCCACGTGTAGGACAAAAAAGAACGGAACATCTTTGTAAAGCTTGGGCAATTGTTACTGAAAATACCATACGTTCTTGGTTCTCTCATGTGGCAGAAGAATTTAGTCAAAATATAGAGATCTTTAAAGACCTTCGACGTGTATTTGATATGGATGAGACAGCGGTACATCTTACACAAAAGGGTGGCTTTGTCTTGGCAGAAATAGTAAGAGCTGTGTATGATGTAGCAGGTAATGACAAAGAAAACATTACTACACTATTTACTGTTAATTCTGCTGGAGAATTTGCCCCGTCGCTGATTATTTTCAAATATGAATGATTACCTAAAATGTGTATTGACTCTGCTCCAAAAGACTGATAACTGAATCGTTTATGAATATTTTACAAATATCTTTTACCCATTTCTCCTAAAGAGTGAAATTCAAATACCAGTTATTGTATTCTTAGATGTCCATGTTTCTCATGTGTCTACCCAATTGAGTCAATTTTGTAAATATAAACAAATCATCCTGTATTGGTCTTGCCCTCATTCTACGCATATTTTACATGGAGATGGAAAACTCTAATTCGAAATTGGCGCATACAAAATAATGGTTCCAAAACATAATAATCCGTCTTTCCTGTCCAAACTTATTACTTAAGTATATCAAAAGTGAATTTGAAGCATGAGTTTATATCCATTTGATGCAAATGCAGTGAATTATTCTAAGTGTTTTGAAACAATAGAAACTCAAAATAATCGCAATAGATCCAATGAATCAAATTTACAAAAATCTGAGCAGGTATTAACTCATCGAGAATATGTCGAAAGCAAAATAAGTGGTGAATTTTTACAACGTTTCAAAAATCCGAGTGCCACTGGTATTGGTTGGGAAACTGAAATGCGAGACGTTGTATGATTTATAGGTCAAGACTGTAGAAGATGCAATCAGCATCATTACCTTTTCTTTCCACAGCATGTGAAAATTCTTCGCCTTTGACTGCCAATTACTTTCTTGAAACTTTCGTGAATGTCAGTATGAACAAAGAAAACATGATGAAAATTTAATCTTTCAATATTGATGTTTTTTCAGTTATCCATTCTTTGGTTGATTTATAGGATTTTGAACTATGTTTTAATTTTGATTATTTTTTTTTGCCTTTTTTTAGTCGGAGAGAAATAATGGAAGCTAAAGACAAAGAGAAAAATGATAAAAAAGAAGAAAACTCAAGAAAACGAAAAGAGAAGAAAGAATTCAGAGAAATAAAAAAAACCAAACAAAGGAAATTGGAATAAAAAAGTTAAAAAAAATATCTGCCAAAAATCTGTAAAGTGGAAAAAAACTCTAAAAATAAGTACAAGTTTTATATAGAATAAATTTATTATACTTTGTTCAACTATATTAAAAATAAATAAATATATTAATTATTAGGTAATTATGTATAATACTTCCCCTCAACAAAAAAATTAACTCGCTATGACCAACGGTGGTATCAAGGAGGAGAATCAGTGGAGAAGAAATCAGTGGAGAATCAGTGAACTCTCAATAATGTGGATCATTAGAGCACGGCAAATAGCCTGGCTAGGATATGTAGAAACGCTACCAGAAAGCAGACTAGCAAAACAGGTTGTGACCAGGGAGAGAGGCGAGGGCAGAATGAAGAGAGGAAGACCGAGGAGAAAGTGGCTACAGGAGGTGGAGGAGGATTTGGCCAGAATAGGTGTGACACAGTAGGAAAGAAAGGCAAAGAATAGAGTAGTTTGGCGGCAGATTGTTAACCGGGCCAAAAGCCTTAAAGGCTGTAGAGCTGTACATATTATGACCAAAAGTAGTACAATTTCTCAAAATAGTGCCTCTATGGCCACTAATGATGAAAGAGGTATTATAAAACATTTTAATTTTTTATATGATAAAAGAAGTTTCAAAAGTTTTTGATTTTGATAATTCGATTATTAATATACCTAGATTGAATTAATTCATTTCTTTTTGTTAAATATTTTGTTCAACTTTATTTAATTCTTAATCAAAAACTCGAAACAGCTTAAATTGCCCATAAACGGTACTTCTACCCTATCTAGAAGTCGTAATAATATAAAAATTTTTAACCCGTCACAAGTTAGAAAGCGATTAAGGCGCATCAATTTCGCGCATTTGTACATTACAAATCTTAGTTTTCCTTACGCCCCCATACCCCGTGTAACAGATCTAAGTATTTAGTTTTTTGATAAGGTTGATGGATACACAACGTGCATTATAGTAAGTTACTGACCCATTATGTTTAAATTTTAATTTAAATTCTGTTTATTGATTTTTATAATACAAATTGTCCATAGAATAAAGCAGCGGCTGCTCTTGGGTTTTTAAAGTGGGAGGTCGCAGAATAAAATAGTGCTGCTGAAGAGTTTTTTTGCTTTCCCTTTCCTTCTTTCTACTTTTCGTACTATTGAAACCCTATAAAGGAGGTAAACCAGGAAAATGAGTTAAAGGAAAGAAATGGAACGGAAATAAAATATGGTGTTTTGTCCTGAAAAATCGTTTACTGTGATTCATGCTGGAGGGGCGGCGCCCCAACGCTCTCTCTCACGAGCCGCCACTGGAATAATGAGTTCCTCGTGAAGAAACTGCCGATATCAACCTTATGTATTTTGCTATATCAGTGGTGTGCATGCAACAGTAAAACAGAGACAAAATATCACCGACTTGGTGATGGAGGTTTATACCGCTTATTTCGAACTACAAATTGAAAAACAGGATAAACCATGTGTTCCTAACAAGGCTTATAAATCTTGTGTTGTATCTTTGCGCTTGTGGAATGAAGGAAAATGCTCAGGGGTAAATTTCGATACTCCTATGATTTGGCGCGAGCCCAAAAATCATTTCGATGATTGCTTCTTTTGCGTAGTAGACGTCAAAGGCTTCAATTGTCATAAAAATGGCAATATTTAAATTTAGAATCTGAATCAGATTTAGAACCTGGTTTTTCACAATAAAGCATTTTCTCTGCTTATATATGACTCACAGCTGGAGCGTATGCCGTCAGAAGCAACATCATTTTTGGACTCGCATTGTTGTATATAATCTATAAGTATAAGTAGAAGTGAATATGTAGGAGACTCGTTAGCGCCACAGTTGTTTCCGAAAATGAATGGAAATTAATTTATTGTAGCACGAAGTATTAATAATAGCTTATAGAACTAGGGAAAAAATATTTTACCGTATTTTAGTGACGACGAAGAGCTTGTCTATTGTAACAACATTGCAAAGTTATTTCTAGACATGGGTTTAACTGAATATAAACCTATTGCTTGGCGGCTCTTTATAGATAGCTTGAAAAGAAGTTTAAAATGTGTTTTATTGCACAATAGAAACCGATATGCATCTTCCTAATTACCCATTCCACCAAGCTCAAAGAAGAATACGAGAATGTTTAGATTAGTTTTTTAAATAATTAATTACTACGAAATCAATGAGTAGTAGAGCTAGCGGGGTTCTGTGATATTTTCAAGGTCAAATGTTGAAGATGGCATGTTCCATCCACATCGACCATTCTTCAGCCAAAGCTTACAAGTCGCGGCAAGGTCATTGGTGAAGGAGTGACGTATTACATTCTTTTCGGTCAAAGCTGCGGCGGCAAGCCATTGCCGGCGGGCGGCGGCAAGACTTGCCGGCGGCGGCAAGGTCATTGGTGAAAAAGTGATATATTACATTCTTCGGCGAAGAAGTAATCGACAAAGACCAAAGGAGATTGTTAAGAAGGGCCTTAAGATGAATTAAACTTTTTTTCCGCAAATCGACGTGAGACTAGCCTAGGGTACTTTTTACGGGCGGCTGGGGGTGTTATGTTATGTTTAGTCTGAAGGTGAAGCACATTAAGGTTTTAGATTATTTACTGCTAAATAAAACAAATTAATTCAATATTTTTATTGTTACAATTAATATTTTTATAAAAAATGTACAATTAATATTTTTATAAAAATTCAATTTAATGCGTGTTTTTAAATGCTCAGGTAACCAATTACTACACTGATAACATAAACTACAAAGTAGCCAAACGGTATTTTTATAATCATAATCAGATGTATATCGTCCAAAAAAATTCATCACTTGTTATAACATTTTCCGTTATGATTTTATTTGGTGCGACTGACTTCAAGTACAGTATAATCAGTTTTCTTTAAAAATACCTTCTCTAGAAGAGGCCCTGCAGGCTTCAATTCTTCTTCTAAATCTTTCTCTATCTCGTGCAAGTTGTTCCCATTTACTTTTTCTCTCTGTTTCGTTTTATCATTATTTTTTTTTAATTTTTCATTAAAAGAAACTCTTCTTCTTCGGTTATTCTCTTTTAAGCAGTAAGACTGCAAATAAAAAGTAAGTTTTTACAAACCTTTTTAGCCTAAAATATATGTTACAACGTGTAAGTTGATCCAATGCTCCTTCCCCGCATGTAGTAGAATAAATATTCTTTAAATAAAATTGTATAATTGTATTAGCTGAGAAATAAGTATATTAATAATACCTGTACTTTCTTTATTTTAAGATAGAATTTTTTTCACAAATTACTTGAGAGATTCGATCTCCTCTTTTGATTAAAAAGTTCTCATCGAAATGGTTAAACAGGAGTACTTTGACTATTCCTGTGTAATCTGCATCAATAACATAAGCTATAAAAAATAATTTAGGTTTTTCATTATTTAAACATTCGTATTTGTACCTCCAACATCAATAAAATATTTTAAAGCTAATCCAGACCTAGGTGCAATTCTTCCATAACACTATGCGGGTAGTTTAATTTTTAATCCTGTGTTAACTATGCCCCGTTTTTTTGTTGGTATTATGCATTTATTTAACTTTCTAAATCGAAACCTGTAGCGTTTGGTGACCCTTTAAAAGAGGCAAATGCTTGAAGTGTGGTCCTAACATATTTCAGAACTGAGTTGTTTTGTCCTACAAATATTATTTATTTTTAGAAAATAAGCCTTTTTTCGATAACTCTTTAAGCCATTGATAAAATACTAAGTTTCCTAAAACTACTCATTTACTTACTTCGGCATTTGTTTTTTTTTAATCGTCATAGATTAGAATTGTGTATGAATATAAAGAGGAAAAACGTAAAGTTAATTATACGAAAAGATTTTTTTTTTGCTTTTTAATTATTTTTGATAACCCCAAGGCAGCGGCGGTTCGTGGGGGAAACATCTTAGTATCACACACACACTTTGCTGTATAGAAATACGAGTGTAACTGCCAGACATCAAATTTTCAAATAGGTACCTAGATACTAAAATTTTGCTAAACTCACCATAGGACCATGACCATTAAATCTGTTTGTAGTTGAAGTACATCCTCCTAAATTTCTGAGAAGCAAAGTGGTCAATAACTTGATCGCTAATATTTGAATTGACTAAAATTTGAATAGATAGCATAGCTGACATACACAGCTGTTCCTGGACTATAGTGTTTCTTAGAAATGTTTTCATTCGTTTGAGGGTAGAGAAACCTATTTTGCTTTCCACAGCAAAATCGTCATAGGGACGGTACACAAAACACTCAGCAATTCCACAGATTTACTAAATGTTGATGTTAACTCATTTTGGATAAACATTTGTAACAGCGGCACAGCCACACTGTGTTTCATAAAATCGTCCTGTACGTATATTACCGAGAGTTCATTTTTTAATTTAAAGTAATTTACATTTGCAAACAGGTTACATACAATTTTAATGTCTTCATTTGGAAAGAAGGCTCGATATTCACCAAATTTTTCAGTTTCAAATAAATTTGCAACAAATTTTCAAATTAATTTGCAAACTAAACATCGAAACTAAAACGTTCATGAATTTGTATGTTTAAGGTATCACAGCTTTTCTTGCATATCCTGACATTCGGATTGGGGTCCTCCTTGTCAGTAAATTTCCGTTTCTTTCTGCTATTCTCTATGATCTTTCATATATATTTAATATATCCAATGTTCAATAATTTAGGTAAGAAGAAGAAGAAGAAAGAGGGGAAATCCCACCATATCCCTCTCCACCGCCAATTCCTGAAGGGAAAGGACGGTGCCCCTCTTGATGATATCTTTTTAATTACTAAATTAAATTTAAAAATTTACAAAAGAAACGCAAAAACAAAACTGATCATCCTGAACGAGGTAACTTTTCCCTGCATCTTATTCTGTATCGTTACAAAACTTTATTAATGAGGCTTAACAAAATAAATTTCAAGAATCAGTTATGCAGTTTTCGCAAGAGCTGTACAAATTAACTTAGAGGGAATGGGCCCCACAGAATGGGCAAAGCCCGGGAGGTACCTGATACCCTCCCTGACGAGCAATCTTTGTAAAGAGCCAATATAACGATACGGGACTCATCCGAGGCCCCGTAATCGGAATGAGTACACTCTAAACCCTTTAACGAGGATCAATTGGACGGCCAGTCTGGTGCCAGCAGCCGCGGTAATTCCAGCTCCAATAGCGTATATTAAAGTTGTTAAGGTAAGTGATATTTAACATAAACATTTTCTAATAGTTCTAAATTTTCTGCCGATGATTGATGATATTGAATAAGAACGATGCAGCTTCTCGCAATGTCCATATATATATAAGTAACACTCAGATCGCTTTAAACTGTGAAGATTTCCTTGGATTTGGTGATAGTAATTGTGACTCCCATTGACAACTATTTCATTACTGGCCTTGAAATAAATAATATAACTAGTGTTATTTTTCAATTTTTCTGGAAGCTTATCATTTCAGTATATATATATATATATATATATATATATATATATATATATATATATATATATATATATATATATATATATATATATATACAAATAATACCATTTCTCCGGAGATTCAAACGCAAATATCCTTTTAATATTAAAATCAAATATCTTGGAACCATTTTTTCTAGCATTGTTGATAAAATGGCAACTACGGACCAGTGAATATTTTGAGGGTTCCCGATCTAGTCGCCTAGAAATTACGCAATCATTTTTATACGTCCATGTCATCTTATAAATATTTAATATTACCTCACAAGTTTTAACCCTTTTTTCGCTCAGTTGAATGGACAGGAAATGTAAAAAATCTACAATTTTTTTTGTTCACTGTAATGTTTAAAGTCTGGCACAAAACACATCACCATTTTCAACTAAAACAGAAACATTAATATTGTCAATACAATTTATATAACAGATTTTGTAAAAAATCAACTTACCAATAATAAATTCAAAAAAATATACCTGAATATCCTCCTAAAAAACTGAAATTGGAACTCATGAAGGGTAAAGTAACATAACCTTAAATTTACTTCCACACAAGAAAAAGTCCGAATAAAAACGTTTTACGAGCAGTTGAAATAAGTTAAATGTAAAATTTACTTTGAGGATTACGAAACTGTGAGTGAAATTGCTTATTAAACTTGTAAAGAGAAGAAAATGAGTAACAAAAATTCTCTTATGAGAATTTCAATAGGCATTTTTTTGTTTGGAAAGGTTCGATATGCTTCGCCCATCACTGACGTCAGCGCTTAGGATGTCTGAGATTGGGGCAGCAACCAAGATATGACGTTATAAATGCGTTTAATCTTCGGGTTACTAGCGAAAGAAACGATGCATTGCTGTCTTTGGTGTTCGCACGCGATAGTAAAGAAAACAGTAGCGGCAAAAACTTGTCTGTGTCAAAGCACGTGTTCTTTAGTCAGAGCACTTCGGCAACCCACGACCTATTTCGTTACCTGGAATGACATTATGGATGTTAGATTATAGAAGTCGCAAGAAGCGTGATCATAGACAGATCGGAGACTAAATTAATATAAAATGTGAAATTATTTTTTCAACTTCATTTTTTAATTTTTTAGATAGGGCACGTGCCCACGTGCCCTTATCGACCTACCGCCACTGTATATTTGACTGACATCACTGGCTAATCAACAAAAAGAAATAATTTCCAACTATCATCAAAACAATCATAACGGTATAACAGAAACGCACAATTATCTTAAGCAAAAATAATGTTGGTCGAACATAGAGATTCTATCACTAACATCGTATATACGTGTGAAATTTGCTTGCAAAGTAAATAAGAAAGGCATGCCTACAAAATAGCCTATGAAGGTCCCCTTTTAGCAGAAAAAACCTTTTAAGACTCTACATCTCGGTATATTTCAATTCCTGAACTTCTAATTTTTAACTGTCATCTATTCATTCGAAAAATATGTCCAAGCTTATTTCATAACTGACAAAAATGCAGTTACAATCGTCGGAAAATGAAGGCACTATTTCTCTCATCATAATTCTCCCTCGAAAATTGTCGTTGACAATGGTGCAGAATTTAAAAATAATTTTTTCAAGGAATTCTGTCAGTTACTGTACATACACCATTATGTACGACACCAGGAAATTAATTTTCCAACAGTCCAGTAGAAAGACTACATTCTACATTGTTAGAAAAATTGTGAGTTGTGTAAATGTAAAATCCTTATGAAACGCTTTAAACTTTAATATTGCCATATTAACATATTCCGCCCTATTAATATATAACCAAACTATTCATTCGACCACAGGTCATTCTCCATTCTCCATTTTCAATGTTATATGACCCTTATCTCAATGAACCTAATATAAATAATGACCTTACTATTTACGAACAATACAATAAAAAATTAAAAAGTGAACTAATACCCTTTCACGAAAATACTTACCAATACACTTATCCAATCTGAAAACACACAAAAACGAAATAATAATACAGAACAACTCTCTGAAATAATTCCCGATCAGACTAACTATAGAAAGAATACCTTATGCAATAAAATGATTCCTCAGGATATACCGACTGAAACTAACAAGGATAAAATAACAGGCATTTCAAATAAAAAACCTACAACTACGCACGTAAGAAAAATTAAAAGACTTCTACTCCCTTTCAGCCTCCTGATCCTGACAGTACAGAGTCTGTTGAACGAAACAAAATGCCAAGCACTTCTGGTACACAAGCTACTAATAACGGATATTTCACTGAAGATATATCGCTTTCTTTAGTTGTAAGTCATTATCATACAACATACATTCCTTTTAATATAACAACATTAAAACTTACGTTATCTAGTTAATTTAACAAGGTTCTTATTATAAATCATATCGTAAATAAACAAAATAAAAATTTAACGTCGACCCAATTTCAGTATATTTTTAATATAATAATAATGACCGAGGAACAATAACGCAAAAGAAGATAAGATAAGATAATAAAGATAAATGACCTCAAGACGAAAATACCAAAATTACTTGCTATGAAATTTTGAAGTCAAATAACGAGGTGAATCTAATGCTTACGATGTGAAACTAATATGTCTAAATTGGCCGATTATATAATTTCTTAGAAAAACTATTAAGCATCATATCTTCTACACATTTAAAACACGTTAGACTTTGAAATATTAAATTCAAACCTTCTTCGCGGACGTTTGGGATCAAGCGGTATCCACTCCCGGATTGCCTTGGCCCATCGGTCGTCCCCTTGCCTCGCTATATGGCCTGCCCATCTCCATTTCAATTGCTTTACTCTTCCAATGATGTCACAGACTTTCGTTTGTTCCCTGATCCATGCCCAGGACTTTCTGTCTCGTCCTGTAATGTCAAACATACATCTTTCCATTCCCCTCTGTGCCACCCGAAGTTTCTGAATTGATTGCTATATGAGCGTCCAGGTTTCACTTCCGTATGTCAGAACGGGTAAAACGCAGTGATTGCAAACTTTTCTTTTCAGACAAAGTGGGAATCTGCTCTTAAACACTATATTGAGCCTTCCAAATGCCTGCCAGCCACATTTAATAAGCCGTTCCCCGTTAATAGACGGTATTCCCCTCCATTGAAATCCTCTGCCCAAGATATATAAAGCTGTCCACAGTCTCCAAATCCCTTCCTAAAACAGAAATTTTTCTGTCCTGAGCGAAGTTATTGAGCATAACCTGGCTCTTTTTCAGGTTTATTTTCAAGCCAAATGGTTCGCCAACCCTTTGCATTTCTTGTATGCGTCCTTGCAACACCTCTGGGTCTTGTGAAAGGAGAACGATATCATCTGCAAATCTAAGATGGTTTAAGTTTGCACCATGGATCTTTAAACCATCCTGTTCCCAATTCAGTTTACGGAATACTTCTTCAAGGCCAGCCGAGAAAAGAATAGGCGATATTGCGTCACCCTGCCGTATACCTCGTTCTTCATTAATTCCCACTGCAAGATCATCAAGGTGAATTGTGGCTGTAGCTCTATCATATATATATATATATATATATATATATATATATATATATATATATATATATATATATATATATATATATATATATATATATATATATATATATATATATATATATATATATATATATATATATATATATATATATATATATATATATATATATATAATTAATTATTTCACTATGAGCTTTTTTCCTTTCGTCAGACCAAGTTGTTCCGGTCTTCCTACATTTTTTCGCTCTGGCCAACATCCTAAACGTTGTGTCTGAAACAGTTTCTATCCTGAATTTCACTTAATGTAATATTTGCTGATCTTAGATCCTCTTTTATTGCAGCAATCTATTTAATTGTTTCTATTTTAGCTTTACTCATATTTTCATAAAATTCAACTATTTGTCTAGTTAGCCTAGTCGGATTCCTCCGTTTCATGTATCCGTAAAATATAAGCCTTCTTTTCCTCATATCTCTACGTATATCTGTGTATTCTTTGATTTCTTGGTTTTCTCGAAGTCGGTATGTTGTGCTATTTATTTGTTTGGGGCCTAAGATTTTTCTTTATTTCCTTTCAATCTCCTCTATGTCTTACTTTCTATTCAAAATAAGCGTTTCTGCGACATTCTGGCTTAATAACTGTGTTGTAATGTCTCAGTTTTGTGTTTTTAGATGTACATTTTTGTTGTAAATATTTTGTATAAGTTTCAATGTAGTTTCCATTTTTTGACATCTACCCTTATTGATCGTTTTTTCCAACTCGTTTGCCTTGATTATTTCACCTAAATATTTAAACTGAGAGACTCGTCTGATGTTACCATATTTTGTTTTTTGAAAAGGTGTTCTAGTCTGTTGCAGGTCATGTATTGCGTCTTTTTAAATAAAATTAGGAGTCCTACCTTTTCTCCTGTGTATTTTAAGATTTCAATCTGTTTTTGTGCCGTTAATATATCTTGACCTAAAATTGTTAGATCATCAGCAAACGCTAAACAATCTATTTTGATGTTGGTTCTCCCCAATTTAATGGGGTGGTCAATATTAAGGGTCGATTTTTTTACACACCACTTTTGCATTAATTTTTCTAGAACACAATTAAATAAGAGTGGCGAGAGTCCATTACCTTGTCTCAATCCAATTTTAATTTCGAAGGGCTCTGAAGTGTCACCCATGAATTTCACTTTTGACCTTGTGTTAGTTAGTGCTGCTTTAATAATTGCCAGCGGTTTCAGATCAAGTCCTTGTTCTTTCAAGATTTGGAATAAAGATTCGCGGTCAATAAAATAATATGCTTTTTTGAAATCCACAAATGTACCTACGAGATTTTTATTGTATAGTTTGATGTCTTAGGATCAACTTTAGAATCAGGATTTGTTCCGGGCATGATATACCCTGTTGAAAACATGCTTGATACTCAACAATTTTAGGTTCTATCTATCCCTGTACTCTGTCTAGTAGACATTGAGATAGAATCTTGTAACAAACTGGCATAAGAGATATTCCTCTGTAGTTGTTTACATCCGTTCTATCTCCTTTCGTATGCAGTGGATGGATTAGAGTATATTTCCAATGTTCCGGAATCCGTTCGGTTTGCTAAACTTTTTGTAGAAGTCTGGTTATTTTCTTGATTGTTCCTGGACTAGCGGATTTTAAAAGTTCAACAGTGACCCCATCTTCTCCAGAAGCTTTGTTATTTTTAAGTCGTTTGATTTGCCTAATTATTTCATCTTCATTCGGTGATAATGAATCTAGGTTTGTTTGTTTAGGGTTTAGTGTTGGTAATCTGTTTAAGGGCTCAGGATCGTTTAGTAGTTGTTCAAAATATTTGGCAAGTTATTTGCAACTGTCTTGGTTATTTAGAGTTATTTTTTAGAGTTAGAGATTAACCGTTTTCTTTCGGAAGCAAAAACTTTGGGGTTAATAACCTGTAAATTTAATTTTAAATGTTTTGTAAAAATTTCGGACGTTATTTTTTAGAAATGTTTTTCTCTTTCAATAAGTTGATTGTTTTCATATTTTTTTTTAGTTTGTCTAATTAGGTTCGATGTCTCTTTTCTTACTTGAAAAAAGATGTTATAGTTTTTTTTCTGTTTTTAGACTGTTCCACTCTTCGAATGCTTTATCAGGTTAAAGCTTCTTGCTCGCAAACTTCATCCCACCATGGATGTTTTCTACGTTTTTGTAAAGGGAGCAACTTTAGAGCTGTTATAATAATTTTTTGTCCAGTTCTTGTCAGTTCTGTGCTGGTTGTTTATCAAGCTCTTCTGTTAGGGTTGGTTTCATTTTCGTAGGCTTGAACTTTGGGATTAGCAGTCTCTTTTGAATAAGATTTCGAGGTTTTCAGTTAAGTTTGATTCTAGTTAAGTAATAACCCATGCCAATGTTAGCTACTTTCCTAATTTGAATATTCAAAATCTCGTTATATTTGGGGTACGAAATGGCAACATGGTAAATTTGAAATTCACCCATGTACGTGTTTGGGCATCTCCAAGTCTTTTGTTTTGTTATTTTCTTCTTAAGATGGGTTGACATTAATTTTAGATTAAACTGCAAACATAGTTCAACCCATCTTTTGCCGTTATGGTTAGTATATTTATGACCGAGAAAACTGCCGACTGTTTGTTGATATATATATATATATATATATATATATATATATATATATATATATATATATATATATATATATATATATATATATATAAAACAGAAAAGAGATAAATCAGTTCCAATGGAGCCATTATAAAAACTTGTCGACGAGAACATCGAAAAAAATAATGGTGGAGGTGCAATAACGCCCAAACCGACGTTTGTCGCTTGGTTCGCGCTGACTAAAGCGGTATTATAGTACAAAAGTAAGCAGTTCGTAATGTTGAATTAATCAATATTACTCCTATCAAAGCTTCATTGCTATTGATAGTATTGTTTCATTAGTTAAGCGACCTTATAGTAAAATAATGTTTTTTAAAAGGAAAGTTGTCGGTCTTCACATTTAACTCACCTATAATGTAGAACCATGTATTGAGACCACTATTAGAACAGGAAATAATAGGGTATATAAAACACCAATAGATTTAATGGGTGGGACATATCTGAAAAATATACAATGAATGTGCTGCGAAGAAATCCTTTGTATAAATCGGATCTTAAAGATCTTTGTATGGATCTTAAAGAAATTGATACATGAAACTGGACAAAAATTGCAGGAAATAGCGAAGGGTGGAAGGCCAAAGCTCTCCATGGGCGTTAGAGCAATGTGTGTGTAATGATCATTATTGAAGCAACAAATTATCTAAAATTGTTTATTTTCTTGTCGAACTACAATGGTGGAGTACGACATATCTTTGGTCTCGACTCAAATGCGCATTCGCATTTTTTCTCTCCGCATACTTTACAGCTGCTTTTCTTCCTACCATCTGAAAAATCAAAACATTTTTATGAATGATTCCTGTTAAAACAAATTGGTGAAGCCAAACAATAATTTTGCGTAATATCAGAGATAACAAAAGTATTTGTGTTTTTGAGGTACTTAGTCATTCGTTTAAAAAAAATGATACCTGGATATTATTCTTCGAAATATAGGCCATTGTATTCGATGACCGCAATCTGCCTTTGAGCCAGTAACTCTATTTATCTTCGGTACCGCTATGAGTCTTTGGATGAGAAAAACTGAACACATCCAGTTTGTATCTCTTGTTCTGTTCGAATTTTTTTCATCGTAAAAAAGTGATCTATAGACCGAAACAGTGCTAATCTAATGAAGCGAGATCGGGACTGTATGCTGGGCGAGAGTGAAGTTCAAAGTGGAATTTGTCAATTTTTATGGTGGTTGCAAATTTTAAACACTTCAACCCGAATCGTTACTTGTTGTGGTGACAGTTCATGAGGGATGCTTTTACAGCTCCTTGGCACCATTGCTATGCCTCGAAAATGCCATTTAACGGTAGTCTCGGATACTACTAAGTTTCTTACTGCTTGCTCGAGGATCGGCAGTCACAGCTGCTCTTTAAATTCGTCATCGAGAGACCATGGACTACCTGATCTTCCCCTATCTTCAAAATCCATGTCTCCCTCTCGGAATCAGAGCTGAGCGATGTGGATTGATATGGCACCTACCTCCTCTATTTCGCAAATCTCACGAGTGACTTCCGTTACTTTGAAATCTCTTTTAATATAACGTCAATTTCGTGACTCATCTCTCTTATGTTAACGTTTTGTGTTAAAAACTGTCAACGGAATATTTAACAGTGGAATCACTTTAGTACTGAAGAAGGAATGTTTATTGTCGGAGCAAAAAGTTGAAGTTGCGCTTTAGCGGTGAAGTATAATTCATTATTCATTAACAAAGGAAGAAAAACATAAATACTTTTGTTAGACACTAGTATTATAAAATTATTAATAAGAAGAGAATTATGTTTAGCAGAAGTTTAGCAAACGAAAAATAAGCCTAAATTAAATCGTGTGGTGGAAAAGCGGTGAAATACATGTCCAGCTAAAAAAATAATTTACAACTAAGTGTTGTTTCATATTCAAGTATCAGATATACTTAAATATTAGTGAACCATATTGTGACACAGGGCTGCCTATTTTAAGTTAAATCTATGGATCAAATAAAAAAACTAAACACGAAATATTTATTATTACATTATACAAATATTATTATATTCAAAGTTAAAGAAAAATGTATCGATGGAACCAACTAATCACTGAACACTTCAGAAGCTTCTTCTCCGTGGCATTCTTGAATGTATTTTATAACAGTCCCTTCTTGAACTCCATAATAGCAGTAATCTGCTATTATGAGCCTATCCCATCTTCCTTGGTAGCGGCCCTCCATAGTTTTAATATCCTAGAGAAATATTTCACCTTGTTCCTCACTGGTGTCTCCTAAATTTTGAGGAAAATGCAAATATATTACACGCAAGAAATCTGACACTATTAAGCATCTTGTTTACCAGTTCAACATAGTTTTCAGCTTTGCGCTTGATCAGAAAACTTTCGACTTTTCACTTAGCCTCATTCATCGAATTTACGAAAGCAGGGTCCATAATGAGTTGCCTTATTTATGGGCCAATCTTATGGTCAATTCTGGTCAATTCCAATTCTTCTGGTCAAATATGCCTGCTTTCAATTTTTTCGGTACTCAACAAAAGCATTTTATATGCAAAGCATGATCCATTCTTATCAAGAGTCTTTACAAACTGCTTCATTAGGCCCAGCTTAATATGCAGTGGAGAATAGATGATTTTCTCTCGTCCTACTAAGGAATCGTTAATAACATTATTTTCCACAACATCCATGTTTTCTCTCTCTCTTTTAACCCAGTGGTTGTTTTTTGTATCTGCTATCCCCGAGACACAAGAAACAAGGATATTTGGTGAAGCCACTTTGCTGTCCAAGCAGAAAGTTTATCATTTTTAAGTCCACACAAATCACCCATTGATGTCACCCATGATACTTCACCAAGACCAAAGCTATGGTGTCATAATTTTCTTTCATTTTCGTTGGGTGAGCATTTGGCGTATTGAACCATATTTGTTCCCATTGTGTAGAAGGACATATTTCAAACTTCGCTTTTAGTTGTTAATAAATAGACGCCAATCATCTGGAAAATATTCAGGAAGACTCATTTTTCAGGAGTCCTCTAATTTCGTGACAAAATACAAGATGGTTTTCTTGAGAGAAGAATGGTAGGAAACACCTTTTTCTTGTACGGTAAAAGGTAATTTTGGTTCCTTGTTCTAGTCAATTTTTGTAGTTCAACCTCGAAGCCAGTAGTACAAAAGTTTCTTTTGACAGATTGAGACCTATGGAGAGGTCCCTTAATTCATCCTTGTTGAAACGTTAAGGAATTGATGATATCCCTTCATAATCACTGCCACCTTGGGAACTACCTTCAGAAGGGTGACCAACGGGACAATTCTCGTCCTCACAGAGCTCTGGTAGCTGGTTAAACGTTGGGATCGGCACTTCCACTGAGTGGCGGATGGGACGTTTTACAAAGACTAAATCAGGATAAGTCCACTTGCTAAGGTTGTTTCGATTGATTCCAGTAATATTTACTAAACAGAAATAACAGTCATCAACGTGGTTTTTGGATTCTCTCCAAACCATCGGTACGCCAAATTTTAGACTTTTTTTCCGGTAGTCCACTATCGAAAATGTTCACTACAAGTTTTACAGATCAGATGCGGTGCCCAGGTTTTATTCTGATCACCAAACCTAACACCAAAGTATCCAAGATAAGCTCTTATTACAAAGTTACTAACAATTTTTTTATTTTCTTTTAACGTGTATTCTACACATATGTAACAATACACATTAGGATGATTTACACAACTTCATCTACTGGAACTCACATTATTTAACAATACAAATACAACAATCTACAACACTACGTTTTAGATTAACTTTATAACAATTTCCCAAACGCAGATATCACGCGACATCAACTTTGATCTACCCTACACGGCGAGAACTCGCAAACTAACCTCAACTCTAATTCGGGCATTGAAGATCACTTCAGTTAGTGGAAAGGCAATGCTTATGCCATCTAGTGGTTTTTTCTGGTACTAACTTAACGGCAGACTGACAATAGGGCAAATATACCAGAACCAGTCCTTGTATAATCATTTTTCAATACACATACTTAAATGTATTGAATTGAAAAAAAACATTGATAGATAAGTGAAGGTAGAGTAGACTGAGACGAATCGGATCACAGGGCGAATCGAATCAAAATAAGAAATTCGTTGCTATTTTGAATATCGCTTGACACGGAACGCACAGGACTGGCGCCTTACATCCCCCTCTCAACCCGCACCTCCAGGTGGGATCATTTTTCGATCCCGCTCCTAGATTAGCGTCAGCGCCACTCGCCAGCGGGTCGAACGTTTGTGTATGTTGCAATTCTGGCGCTCATTACGGTAGGTACTTATGATTTCCTTGTATCATATTAAGAATATGTGTTAAAACCTTGAATTGAATGTCTTATGTTGTTTGGCAACGGGCCTATTTTAGAAAACCGATTCATTTTTAAACACAATCTTAGAAGTTAATGTGTAAAATTTTTATTTCAAAAGCCTTTAAAATGGGACTAAGGGGATCGCTCTTTCAAACTGACATATTATACGTTTGAGGTTATCTGTTAATATTTATTTCATTGTAGATGGTTCGCTAGTACAAAATAAAAAAAAAGATGCGGGAGAATGGTCTCAATAAAAAATAATAGAAGCTGCAAATAAAGTCCTGGCCAAAAAGTTAACTTTACGTCGAGCTGCTGAGATTTCCGATTTACCGTACACAACTTTATAAAAAAGAGTATCTTTATCCAGAGGTGTCATTAAGTCTCGTGGTGGACAGCCAACTTTAGACGAAAACGCAGAAAAGGTGTTAGCTGACTGCCTACTGTACTTAGCAAGTCGTGGCTTCGGAATTACACCCAAGGCAGTTTGTAAATACGCGTTTGAATTTGCAGAACATTAAAAAATAAAACACAAATTCAACAGAAAAGCAAGAAGGACTGCTTTCATCGCTTTATGGAAAGAACTAAGGAATTAAGTATTCGAAAGCCGGAAAAGCTATCAAGAGCAAGGATGGATGCATGAAAAAGGATAAAGTGAACGAATTCTTCAAGATTTTGGAAACAGTAGTAGACAAGAACAATTTAAAAGGAAGACCTGAGTGCATTGAGACCTGAGTCCAACATTATAGCCCAGAAAGGTGCAAAAGATGTCGTCAGCATGACGAATGTTGAACGAGGTGAAAATGTAACCGTCTTAGCATGTATGAATGCTACAGGGCAGTACATAAATCCATTTGTTCTGCTTAAAGGTGTGTGTAAACGAAACGATCGAAACGATTTTCTTATAAGTATTCACTGACGTTGTTATAACAGAAAAGGGTTGGGCAACTAAAGAAGCTTTTCAGTTGTGGTTGCAACATTTTAATTGCTACCGCACCTAAGAAAAAAATATTCCAATTTTGGATGGGCACGTGTCTCACACAAGCTACTCAGTAGTAGACCTATGTAACTCTTTAGAAATTGAGCTTGTTCTTCTTCCTCTACACATGTCACATGTCCTACAACCCCTCAACGTATCGTTTTTCAAATCGCTCAAAACATATTATCACCAACAAGCTACATCATGGCCACAAGTACATCATAGCATCATTCACATCCAAATCAAGGATCACAAAAGTCGCTTTTGGAGAACATTTCAAACAGGCTTGGAACCAGGCTGCCGCAATTCGGAATGCTGTAAAAGGCTTTGAAAAGACTGGAATATTTCCATTAAACGCCAATGCAATACCTGACTACTAGTTTATCGATGATCGAGAGTTGGCCATTGCGGAGCCCTAAGTTCAATCTACGAGTACACAACAGGAACAACCAAAAGTCCAATCCTCAAATACAGAATAAGTACAGCCACAAATACAGGAATAAGTCGAATCCTCAAATACACAACCGCTTGATGATGCGGTGCCAATGACATCTACAAGTCTATTCACCTAACACTGCAGGAATAATTAAACAAATTCTTCAATCACCTTTTAAAACGCCAACCACCTCTAAGAGAATTCGTAACACTTCAAAACCGGTCTTGCATTTAACCTCACCCAAAAAGAAGCAAAGAAATAACTTAAGGTAGATAAAAAAAGCTCCGAAAAATAAGAGAAAGACTGAGGGCAAAGAAGATATTAAGAAGAAGAAGAATTAAGCAACGCCTGAGATAAAAATGAAGAGTTTATCTGTAAAACGGATAGAGTGGCACTGTATTTACTGTTGTTCCGAAATATTCATTCATCCACCATCAGAGGATTGAATTCAGTGCCATGCATGCGAAGAATGGTGCCATGAAAAATGTACAGATGGGGGGGGGGGGGGGCTAAGGACCATATATATGTGATTTATGTGACAATAATTAAAATTAATCTCATTATTCATTATGTCAAATTTGTTAATTATTCTATAACTTTTGTGTTGAGAATATACAAATGTAGTAACATGTTATATACGATCTGATTCACCCCGAAAATTGCGGCGATTCGGATATTTTTCTTTTTTTACTTTTTAGTCACTAATTAGGAGAGTTTATGAATTATATAAGTTTTGATATGTTTATTGCATAGCTGAGTAATTACTAATAACTTTTTCGTCAATAAAAACTACTTATATTACACTTTAGTAATATTTTCTTTTTGTCAAAAAAATGATCCGATTCTCCTCGGTTTACCCTATCTACCAAAGTAGAGCAGATGGAGAAGAACTGATTTCATATTTAGATTTAGTGCCCAAAATGTAGCCAAAATCAGTTCTAAAATTATAGGACCCAAAAGAAATTCTCTTGTAAGCCTATGTAATTTTTTTGATTGTTTAAAGTAGTAAACTTGAAGAGATTTACCACTAAACACCAAAACACTTTTTTGAACTGCTCGACGCACGTTTCGCTAACGATGTTAGCATCATCAGGAGATGATTTAATCTAATTCTAAAACTAAACTATGTTCTATTTATATGAAAACCATACCTAACGAAGCGTGTAAAAATCATGAACCGTATTCTAAGCCTTACATTAATAATTGAAAAAGTTGACTGAAAGGAATCGGTCCTTTATCTCGGTTCATGATTTTCTTACATTTTTCTATTTGAATTCTTTCATATGCTTCCAAAGCCCTATTATTATTAACACTTTTAATTAGTCTTAAATTACTAATATTTATACTGTGGTCATGTTCGATTGCATGTTGGGCAACACGAGATTTTTCATTTCTCCCATATCTAATGTGGGCAATATGTTCTTTATATCTTGTCAATATGGATCTTTTTGTTTGCCCAATATACCTTCGATCGCAGTCTTGACAACTAATTTCGTAAATCCCCGACTTTTCTTGTTGCTCTACTTTATCCTTTATCTTTTGGACTTTATCCTTTGAATAATAAATCCCAAAATATAATATTCACGCATGAACTCGAAAACAACGATAGCTCCATCCATTTCTGGATGTGTTAGTCAATAGAAATAATAAAAATAGGTTAGATTTTGATATTTTCAGAAAAACCATCACCACTTCGAGATACATTCCTAACGATTCAAATCATAGCTTCCAAAATAATATGGCTAGTTTAAATTTTATGGTAAATAGGTTAATTAATTTTCTTTTAAATAAAGACAATTATAACAAAGAATTAAAATTAATTAGGGAGGTATCTGAAGTGAATGGTTATAATAAGAACACTGTAGATAAACTAATTAGAAAACATAAGTTCAGAAAAATATTGAAAGAATCTTCGACTTTTCAAAAAGATCAGAACACAAAGAAATTCATGGTAATACCATTTGATGCCCAATTGACGAGGGGCTTGACTTATATAGCGATTTGCAAACTCAACAAATAGCAGAGGTTTAATTATTGGTCGCCGAACCATTTGTAACCATATGTATGCCATGGAAAAGCTCCAGAAGGTAGGAAAATGGGTACCACATCAGCTGAATAGCGAAGGAAAAGCGAAAAACGCAGTGCAAAGTTTTGCTTTCTCGGCATGAAAGAGAGACTTTTTATAAGTAATGTCTGAATGATTGTGGCGTGTTCATATAATTTTTCTCCTGTATTTGGGTTTTTCGCCAGTGTCTAAAACTCAAAAAATATTAAAAATACCTGTTCTTATTTAAAGAAAGAATCACTGGGTAAAAACAAAAAACCAAACGGAGACAAATTTCTCAGTGATTCTTTTTTGTAATAAATTTGCCTAACGAACAATATTTTTAAAGATATAAAAATGTTATAAAAAATTTACAAACTTTTAACGTTAACGTTGCTTATAGAACAATTTATTTTCTTTAGAGACTTTTTATATCGGATCGTGGCTTGAGACGAAAAATGGATATATTGCAAGAACTAAAAAAGCAGAAAATCACGGGTTGACTTAGGACAACCATCAATATCGACCGCAAGATCGAATAGCTTTGGAAAGAAGACAATATTCTGCATTTGGTGGGATGAGAAGAGTGTCGTGTACCATGAGCTTCTGAAACCAGGCGAACCAGTTAGTATTGTTCGCTTTCGCCAACAAATGATCAACATGCATTAATCGAAAAGCGACTAGAATAGACTACAAGACACGGAAAAGTGATTTTGCAGCACGACAACGCCCCTATCATGCACATCTAAACGGTCAGAGATGCCATTTCTGCCCTTGACTGGCAACCATCCACCGTACTCACCAGACTTCACGCACATGTTTCACGCACATGTTTCACGCACTTTCCATAAAACACTTGAACAGTTACGGTTAATTTTCCTTTAAATAAAGATAATTATAACAAAGAATTAAAATTAATTCGGGAGGTATCTGAAGTGAATGGTTATAATAAGAACATTAATAAAATAAAACATAAGTTCAGAAAATTATTGAAAAAATCTTTTTTTCAATAATTTTTCTTTTTTTTTCTTTTCAAAAGGATCAGAACACAAAGAAATTTATGGTAATACCATTTGATGCCCAATTAACAAGAAGGCTAGACAAAATTTTGAAAAAAGTAGACATTAAGGTTGAGTACAAACCATATAATAAATTAAGAGAAGTTCTGGGTAATCCAAAGGATAAAGTAGAGCAACATGAAAAGTCGGGAATTTACGAAATTAGTTGTCAAGACTGTGATCGAAGGTATATTGGGCAAATAAAAAGATCCATATTGATAAGATATAAAGAACATATTGCCCACATTAGATATGGGAGAAATGAAAAATCTTGTGTTGCCCAACGTGCAACCGAAAACGACCACAGTATAAATATTAGTAATTTAAGACTAATTAAAAGTGTTAATAATAATAGGGCTTTGGATGCATATGAAAGCATTCAAATAGAAAAATTTAAGAAATTCATGAACCGAGATAAAGGGCCTATCCCGTTCAGTCAACTTTTTCAATTATTAATATAAGGGTGAGGAAACTTCACGGTTCATGATTTTTACACGCTTTATTAGGTAGGATTTTTCATATAAATAGTACATAGTTTAAGATTAGATTAAATCATGATGCTAACATGGTTAGCGAAACGTGCGTAGAGCAGTTAAAAAAAAAAAGTGATTTGGTGTTTAGTGGTAAATCTCTTCAAATTTAGTATTTCACACCAAAGGTTCCAATAGAAGAATTGAGTTACGGAGATGTCAAAAAACGGCTTGATTACTGGACTACCTCAAAAGATGTACGGTGTTTCTAATAGCGTCCATAAATTGCCAGAGAGTTTGCAAAAATATGCAGCTAGCGATGGCGCATACTTTGAGTAAGCCATTTTTTACTTTTATACCAAAATAAACGTGTTTTTTTAAAGAAAAAAAAAAGATTTATTAACCACCACATCCTTTAACACAACTTGTAATTCTACTAAATATAACACACGTGTAAAGTTAATCTAGCATTAATGCCTTTATAATAAATACAATTAAATAATGGATTGTTCCAGAAGCTGTTTTCATAATGCCTTTATTTTTTCTCCATGTTTTTTTTGGCCAAGTATATATTGCATTTGAAATCCCTTTTCTTACTCTACAAAACTCTTGGCATCATTTTTCTTAAAAATTAAATTAAAATTAACCTTCATGCGTTTGATATAGAAATACCAGGTGGCAAAAAACTACAGAAGTTGTTTTTTTTAAACAACATTTACATGTTGACCGTCAAATATACTGAGAATTGGCTGAGTAGATGGATTGCGGACATGCGACAATCTCCCGACATTTTCAATCCATGGAACTTAATCAAAAAATTAGAACTTTGGAGCCACGCAAATTAACTGATGACAAGAAAGATGGCCGCTATAAAGCTGCTACATTCCGTGATGTTCTTCAGCATCCGCCGTACTCTCCAGATCTTGCACCAATCGATTATTAACTCTTCCGCTCGCTGTGCAATCAAATGAAGGTCGTAATTTTCGCCAACGATGGAGACCACAAAGACTGGCTTAACAACTTCTTCCGAGTCCAGGCCCAGCAATTTTTGGCGAAACGGCAGTAAAAAATTGGCCGAGGGGTGGGAGCAGGAGTTTTATTCCTTCCGTAAATATACAGCGAATAAAGAAACCGTGAATGCCAAATGGTAATTTGTACGGGATTATAAGGGATATGTTCCAAGGTTACAAAATAAAAAAGAAAAATATATAATAAAATCAATTTAATGAGAGATTTTTAAACAATATTACTAACTATTATCAGACTTAGGCAATGGTTTAAAGAATTTAGTAATGATTTGTTGTTTCGCCGCTTTTAAAAGGTCTTTCAACTGAGATTGATATTCGGCTATTTCGTTTAGCAATTTGCCTTTTAAAAACAAGACTCGGTCAATTTTTATGAAGAAATCACAAAGCTCATTTGCCATTCGTAAACCTTCACACAGGTTTTTTAAGTTTAATGGCACCTTTTCAGTGCTCGTTGAGGCTTCCTCTTCAATAGGATGGGGATTAAGAATTTCCTCCAAGTCGGTTTCAGTCAAATCTTAACCTTGCAATTCAAGCAATACTTCACTTGATTCTATCTGTTCGAAACCATCTCGTCCTATGTCATTCGCAACTTCAGCAATGTTTTTAGAAAATATTTGAATTTGCACGGGTTTTTCATCATTATCGATAGTTAGATCAGACCACAGTTTTTTCCAGCATGATTTCAATGTGTATGGATTCAGCTCTTGCAATGATTCTTTTATGTTAATAAAGCCCTTTGCTGTAGCAAATGTTTTCCAGCATAGTGTCTAATATGATGTTAAACGTGTGTCTAATGTAATAAAACTTAAGGTCTCGTTTATTCCTTGGTCCATAGATTATAGTAAGGCCGTCGTGTTAGAAGGCAAAACTATTACTTTTATATTTGGATGTTTAGGTTCAAGCTCGCGAGGGTGACTTGGAGCATTGTCCAAAACTAGAACTGCCTTAAAATCAAACTTATTTCCCTTTATATCAGTTTCAACTTCAGGAATAAGGCAATCTCGGAAACAGTTACAGAAAATGACTCTTACAGAAATGACTTTCAACATAAAAAAATGGTAGGTTGTCCTAAGTTTTTGATTTTTCAAAGCACGAGTATTAATTAGTTAACTTAATTAAACAATATCCTGATGCATTAGAACAGAACAGCAATATAATTATATCTATTGCTGCCTTAAAACCAGAGGTGGATTTTTCACTTTCGGATATAAAAGTTTTGTTTGACATTCTTTTCCAAAATTGGGCAATTTCCTCTGCATTAAATACTTGTTCAAGTTTGTACCATTTGGCATAACGGCAGTAAAAAAGCAATTAACTTAACTGGATATGTTGCTATTGTTGAAGTATCTGCAGGTTCTCCAACAATTTTGATGTTATGCAATGATCGTCGGACCTGAACTTATTGAACCAACCTTCCGATGCTTGAAATCCTCCATCCATATGTTCGTCACCAGGTTCTTTAAAATTATTGAAAAGAGGCGTAGCTTTCTAACGGATTATAGCACCCCTTAGAGGGGTTCTATTCTGGTTGCAGTCTTCAATCCATAATGTTAATGCAGCTTCCAATTTTTCAATTGCTGGATCACGAACAATTTTTGATGATAGTGATTCACATTAAAAAACCATTATACGAATGCAAACGACTTGCCAAAGCGTAATCGATCAAGCATTCCTATTCGCATTTCACGCGTAACCCGGCGGCGCGTACGCGGCAATAAGACTTGTTAGTTTATAAATACTTTGATACTTGTTTGTTTTGAAAGGTAAATGGTAAATAAATATATATTATCCTAAAAATACAATGTGTATCATTAGTTTTGGGTCGGCGAACAAAAAAATTTTTGGTCGCAATACAAGTAGTGGTCACAATTTTTTATTCCACGAATACTGAAAACGCCAATAACGGACCGTGAATAAGGAACTTTGACTGTATAACAATATATACTAGGAACTCGCTTTTCAATATAGCACTTCAACGTTTTTTCTGAATTCGGCACATGCAATGCTGACCTTTATTATCTTTGCAATCCAACGTAGAATCAATACTTTGTACGTTCTCGTTATTTATTTCTCCATTCAAATCAGTTTCATTTTTGTTTTCCTCTGAAGCTTTAATATTATTATCATTATTATTATTATTATTAGCTGTAGTAGTGGTAGTAGAGGTATTTGTAGAAAGATTCCTTTAAAAAATTAACAAATAATAGAATAGTGTAGGGTAAATGCTTGATATAGATTGTAAGAACAAATTCAACACGAGGAAGAATATTTTGAAGAATTTTTCAATGAGGAAAGTGAGTGTTTTATAAGAGGCACTTTTTTGTAAAGGAAGAGGTGTTTTATAAAGTCTCCAACCAAGGCATAAGAGTTAAGGTAATAACAAAAAAAAGTAAAAAATAACAAGAGTTGGGAAAGTGGCAGTATAACGGGAGAAATATGGAGCAGAAAGTTTAACCGAAACAACTGCAGTATGAGTCTGATAGAACAACTTTGGAACATGAAATTATTGCCATGGAAATGGATTCCAGTAATAATTTATCTCTAATAATCCACCTAGATCTCCTGATCATAATCCTGCAGATTTTTATTTCTGAAGGTACATAAAAGATTTGGTGGAATTATTGGAGTGTATTCAGAAGGCTGCCCAACAATTACGGGAATAGCACAATCAAGAGCACAACTACAGTACAGTTGAGACGAAAGTATTGTCACACTATGTATTTCCTAGGAAAATGACATTGTTTTCTCTAAAATATAAACACAAGTAACTTCATATTATATTGTTATGTATTACATTCCTATCCATTTTTTTAACAATAAACAAATTAAAACTTTTTTAAACAGAACAACAAAGAATATACAAGAATTAGATTTAACCTTTCATAGATTCAATCAAGAATAGGTCGACAAAAAAATTGGCACAATATACAAAAAATATATGTTTATAAAAACTAATATTTCGTAGGACCTCCTTTCTTTCCTTTTTATGATTTCAGTAAGTCTTCTCTTAATTACATGAACTAGATGTTGGATATAATTAAGCTAGATATTATTCCATTCTTGCAGTACTACTTGAAATATGATGTTTTCTGATCGTTTACCTAATTCAGTATAAAGAAAAGGGTTGATATCAAGAGATTGTGGTGATGTATTTAGAGAATATAGTTTAGAGAATATAGTTTTTCTGCACTAGTTTTTAAGTTTTCTTTTGAAATGTTTAAATACACGTTTTTGTTCATGATACTATTGATACTAAATAAAAAACCAAGATTAATATCTAAATTTCCACTATATTTAAAACTTGTACGTATGACAATTGTTTCGACACACAGTGTATTTTTCAAATTAGGTATTTGAAAAAGACACTGTGTGTCGAAACAATTGTCATACGTACAAGTTTTAAATATAGTGGAAATTTAGATATTAATCTTGGTTTTTTTTATTTAAAATGAATTCCCTTCAAGTATCGGCTATCTCAGTTAAATATGATAAATACTAGATTGCCAACTCCCTCGATGCCTTACACCCCCACACTAAGAGACTGCTATCACCATATTTGATGCAAATTATAACATCACTTCAATTCCGTGTACGGCTTTCTCCATACATGTACTGTGCCATCTAAGTTAAAAATATTGAATTTGCTTTCGTTTGAAAACAGGACCTAATCCCAAAACGCATTATGTTTTCGCTTCACTTTGTTAATATATGGTTTTTCTGGCGACTATTTTATTATACCCTGCCCTGAAGAACTCTACGAACTGTTGTTGGATGCACATGCTTCAGAAGCTGAAGTATGAGGTTTTAGAGATTGCCCCAAAAAGGATTTACCCTCCTTTCATAAAGTTACAATAATTTTTCGCTCGGAATCCATAGTTTCCGAATCTCTCCGACCCATTTCAACAATCTAAAGGCTGTATAACAACTAAACCACAACGAAACTAATATTTTAGAATTTATCAGTACAGTCAACATCTTCAAATATTTTGTGATTGTTTTGCGTTTTTGTACCCTATGTAAATAAAAAAAAATTAGTGTGCCAAATTCCACCAGTGTCCACCTATTCTGAAAGATTTAATTCAATTTCTGTATATTTCATAGCTCTATTAAAAAGGATTATTTTGTTAATTAAAAAAAAGATTGCGTGTGTAATAGAGTAAGATTGCTTAAGTCGTACCCCCTAAGGAAATAGTACTATCATGTTTAGTACAATTTAAATGAAACAAAATCTTCTGTATCTACAGAATTTTTATTTATTTGCTTTAATAAATATTCATAAAAACCCAAAAATCTTTTACCAAAAGATGTTTTAACGTTTTTCAAAAAAGTACCTTTGGTACGATTAAGGAGCTTAATTCGTACCATCTGTAGCTATTCGTACCATCTTTAGTGAAGACATCATAAACTATATAGAAAAATACTTAATACCAAGAGATAATATTAAATAATAAAAACTACAAACTACTCAGTCTAAGATCAACTTACAATCAATATTTTTGGAATCATCACAGTCTCAAAGTAGAACATAATTACCAAGTAAATTACACATAGAAAACCAAAATTATAATTTCTTAAGAAACAAAATTACACCAACAAAAATGATTGCGATTAAACACAGATATCACAAATATGTTTCTTCATTTTACTTTCAGTGTCAGCACATATGTCATGTACCCAGCTTTACATTTCATACATTAGATCATGTTTTCTTCGCGATCTTCCTTACATAGTTGGCATAACCACGATTCTTTGTCTTTGGTTTTTTATTCTTCTTACATTTTTGATCTGTCTTACTTCTGTTTATAGTTTTCTTTATTCCTTTTTCTATTTTAACTTTTTTAAATCCAATACAGGCTTCTTCCTCTTATTTATATTTTCCTTGGCTTCTACTTCGTTTTTGTAGGGACTTGAAGTTAATTCCATTGTTGGCTTAGTTGGTTTCATGTTTTTAATAACTGTTGATATGCAAGGTATATGAGATAAAGTGTTCAAGTACGATTTTATTATTTGGTTAGTGTGAGTGATTTTATCAACTCTGCTATATTTTTACCGTGTGCAGTATTTTGTGATATTGTTGAAAATTCAAGTTAAATGGTGGGTGGTGCAGTTGCATTTCTAAGTACTAAGGGTAGTGTTGTTACTTTTGCTGGCGTTGTAACTATTTGTGGCTATGGATCTATTGGTGGCGATACTACGATTGGTGGCGATGCAACAATTGTTGGAGTTACGACTATGGGTGGCGATGTATCTCTAGCGAATGACAATGTGATGCCTGCTGCAATATGTGGTTTTTTCAGTTGCATCAGCAGGTTCTTGATTTTATGAATAAAAGATTTGTATAGAAGCTACGAATCCTCTTTTTGAATGACGTTTATGTCATATGGTCACAAAATTGTTGCTTTAAACCCATTTAGCGCTGCATCCATACGAACCGATCTAGAATACGATTTACAAAGCAGCTCCGAAGCGTTAGCCTATTTTATGACACTGCCAGGATTTGAGCGTAGCCACGAAGATGCCGCTTCCTTAACCCGCCGCTTTCCGGTAACTGTTTCTCAACGATTTAAAGAACGATCTGTCCAACGGTTGTAGGCGATGTGTTGTGTGAGCAGAAAAATATAGCATTATTGTAACCATAATCGCGAGCCATCTGGATCGCCTCTAAATTTTTGGTATCTGTACTATGATCATCCAGTAAAAGTAAAATTTGTTTTTGGTCATTTTTTTCTAATTTTGTGCACTTAATGAAATGTTGCAACCATTGTTGAGTACCCAAATGCTGCGTTTGGCGGGGCTCCTTTTTTAAGGTATTATTCGGTCTGCTGCGCTTAAATATCAACATAAGTGATATGAATTCGCCTGCTGCATTCATCGCACATATGCCTGTCGTTGTTAGACTCCTTTCTCTGCTTGTGATTGCACCCACCCTCTTCGTGTTTGTCCCTTTGAGCAATAACTTTAAAAGGTGAGTGAACGATGGATAATGTAGTTTCATTCATATTATATATTTGGTTGGCAGTAAACTTCATATTTATCCATTATTTCTTCATATTTATCAAAAACTTATTAACATGCTCTTTATTGAATTCTTTACTTCTAGCCATCTATGTTGATTCTGGAACACGCAAGGAAAAAGTAGGATGGTATTTCATAAACCTGTAATACCACTTTTTGCCGGCTATTTTCTTCTCCTTATTAAAGCGATGAGGTAACGGAAATTTTTCAGCAATCTCGAAGACAAGGTTCCTAAATTCAGTAGTCGTTAATCCAAAGAAACTGGACTCGAAATTTATCAAATGCTGTGCTAATTCTTCTTCCTTGCCTGATGACATATCCTTATGTCTACCTAATGTTGTTGTTTTATTCAAATCTTTCAAATATTATATCTTCTACATTCTTCATTAAATCCAATTTCACCATTCCGATATCAGTAAAGCTTCGTCCATATCCTCCTGCTTCGTACTTCATCTTCGCCATATTCATCAGATTACAAAAAAAATTGTAAACAAGAAAATTCCAAAATCGTACCAGTACGAATAAGGAATTATCTATAGGTGCGACTTAAGCGACAAGGTCTTCAAAGTTTCAAACCGATATCGATAAAAATCGACGTAAACCTAAAAATAAGTTAAGGATTATAATCCTTCTTTAAAAAGCTTACAAATGAGCCAAAATTTTAATGAAAACTCTGAAAAATTTACTTTTCAATTACTTTTACTTCACGAAGCCGGCCGGACTAAATGATGCTTTTAACAAATTTTGAGTGAGATAATACCGAGGTACGACTTAGGTCGTGGTATGACTTAAACAACCTTACTCTACATAAAAAATATAATATGAAATTACTTGTGGTTATATTTTAAAGAGAATAACACAATTTTCATATGAAATACATAGTGTTCCAATACTTTTGTACACCACTGTATATCATTAATTAAAATTTTGTGAAGTAAGATAAGCTTTGATTAGGTTTACGAATGTAAATCTAATTATTTACTGCTTATAACCTGTAACTTCGGAACGAATAAAGATCGACCTACCACTTTTGAATTTTTTAGTAACACTCTGTATATCCAGAATACACTCTGTATCAAAATGTTAGACACACTAAAAATATTTAAAAAAACAAATATAATTAGGTTTAGTTATTCTTTTTTAGTGTTTTTTATATTTGTTTCAAATACAAGTTGAAATATTAGAAAAGCGAAAAAGTTTAATTGATCTTGATCAGAATATAAAACAATTATTAGAAAATATCTGCTTTTTTGTGCGTTAGAATACATAAATGAAATACATTAACTAGAAACCCTAAACTCGAAGAGTTTTAACCCTAAACATAAAATCACTTCTTAGCTTAGAGCCACATTAGCTATGGTGTCTAAGGCGTCAGCCTTACGATACGGCCGTTAATGTGGAGCGAGTTCGAATCCCGTACTAGGTAAAAAAGTTTTTCTAAAATTCTTGTGAATGTTTCTAGGTAAGAGTGTAAAATCTGACAAGGACTCACCCCTCAGCCACGCCAGTTCTAGGCTGGGTAAGGCCGGATGCCTTCTGAGAGGTTTTCTACGTGGGTCACTCGCCAGTCTGTAGGCTTCTCGAGTTACTTTCGGTTAAGCACAAAACCAAGGGTTGATAGCCCGAGGGGGATGATGACCGGGGTTTTCGGTAGCTGATGACCGTGGTTCGGAACCCATGTTAAGCTGTATGTCCAGGCGCTAAATAGCTTTCTGAGATGCTGATGCGCCTCTAACCCCAAAACATTACTGTACTTTTTAACTTCTCAACGCACGTTTCGCTAACCATGTTCTCATGATCGGGAGATGGTTTAATCTAATTTAAAAACTAAACTATGTTCTATTTATATGACAATCGTTAACTCAATAACTGAAAAAGCTTACTGAATGGAATAGGTCCTTTTCGGTTCATGTTTTTCTTACACATTTATATTATGGTCATGTTCGAGTTCATGTTGAGCAACCCAGAATGGATAATGTGGTTATCCATTAAACTTATATGTTCTTATTAATTTATCTACAATATTCTTATTATAACCATTCACTTCGGACAAGTCCCTAATTAATTTTAATCCTCGGTTATAATTATATTTGTTTAAAGAAAAGACCATAAAATTAAAAAAAAAATATTTTTTTTTAAATTAAAATTAAAAAAAAATTATAGCTTCCATTTATTATGGAAGCTAGAAAAAGAAATTTAAAGTCGTGAGTGACTAAAATATCCAAATATGGTAATCTATCATTGCTCTCGAGTTCATACGTGAATGCTATGAATCCAGATTTGCTATTTAAGATGTTAATAAACTTTTCCCAACAAACACCATTTTACACGTACCAAATTCACCAGATATGGCACTATGTGAGTTTCTCCTGTTTCCTTAATTAAAAAAAAATTCGTGTGCATCATTTTGAATCCATAGAAACTATTCAAGAGATTTTGCTTTGTTCATATTGAAATAAATACTAGAAGTTGAGAAATCATGAAGGATACAAGTACCAAATCACTTTTTAAAGTGATTAGGTGTGCCAGAATCTGAGATTGAATAATCTCCTGATGATCCTAATATGGTTAACAAAACGTGCATCGAGAAGTTATTGACCAGTGTAATTTTTTAGTTAATAAAAGGTAGAAAGACCACAAATATTCAAATGTTGTTTTTTTATATTTGCCTATTGTTCTCTCAGTTCTCTTTCTTATAAAACAAAGGATGTATCTAACATTTTGATGCATCTAAAATCCATAAAAAAACTTTTTTTTTCTTGAGAAACATTTTTCTAAGAAACGTCTTCATTTTAACTTAAGGCGAGTAATAATTGATATTACTGTAGTTTTCATATTAGTATGTTATTTTGAATAGTCTTAAAAAATAATTCTTCAAGTGTATCTAACATTTTGATATTAAGTGTACGTTGCAATGCCTTTTCTAATTGCTCTTAACTGACCTGTTTCGCGATTTGCTGTTCATAAATTCACTATTCGATATGTTCTTGCCAAAATTTTGTTCATTAAGCCCCAGTTTGTTTTCCACCTCCGACACTTCTCTACGGATCAATTCGTAACAGCCGCAGGTGTATCTATTTTGAGGTTGGACGCATTTGGTGCAGGAACAGGATGCATTTTCTGCAACAAGAAGAAATATATTAAATTGCATTGATATCGAATGAAATTGACACATTTTTATTTTCATTCAAAGTAGTCTCCGCAGTTGCTTATGACCTCCAAGAATCCTTCCCGCGAGTCTGATTTGTTATTAAACCGACGGTTTCCTAAGAAAACGGTGCCGTTATCTAACAGGCGTCATAAGTCGTGATGTGAAGGACGTAAGAAAAGGGCAGTAAGAATGGTGACCAGAGAAGTAAACTTAAAAAAAGACGGTCACGGACAGTAAGCGTATTGCGGTGGAGAATAGATGATCTAGACATAGCATTATTACTATATTTGGAAAATAAGGAGTCATCGGATCAAAAATTATCGTTTGATGGAAGGTGATATATTTAGAAATCGTGCTACAGAGGGTACATTTCAATTTCTTAGCTTTATGTCGGCTTTTCTATAGTCTTTGCTTTTCACATTATATAAAGCTTTATTATTACTTACAAAATCAATCAATATTTCGTCATAATCGCTTGTCCGAATCACATTTCTACTGTTTGCACTCATTTTTTATTTTAAAATCGTCATCGCTACTTGGAAACATTCAAAAACCTGGAAAAATGTCCTACTACTGTTGGTCACAGCTATAACGCCGTCATACAACTGACGGCACCGCTATTTAACGTTACGCTCACAACCAACGCTTTCTAGGAAACCAATGCCATCTGGTTCACATAGATAACGTTTTAGTGATGTAATCTACTGCTACGTTACGGTCGCTAGATAACGGCACCGCTCTCTTAGCTTAAGAAGTGACAAGTCCATATTTGAAGGTTTTCTTCATCAATGAATAAGAATCTTTGAGTTTCGCCGCGTGAGAGAATGGAAAAGGTGTAAATCTTTCAAAATTCAGGAAGAAGAATAAAATGTGTACTGGAGACATTTTGAATGGCAGTCCTAACAGTTTCTGCGGTGTGGGTGCAGTGTGGTGCTGGATCTTGCATTTAATGCGCTTTGTCAAAAAAAGGATGTGCGATATAAACTACCCGTCTTACATCCAACACTTGGTTCGCGTAAATAAAAACCGGGTAACAATTATATCGCAGCTATTGTCCACACTTTTCACTAAAACTGTAAGAATAACAACATTAACGGTTTCGATATACGTTTATCACCTGTCCCGACTGAAAGCTTCGTATAACTCACTTATTTTCTATTCTATACTAACATTTCTCAGAAGACAACATTTTCTTTTTACTAACAAGGGAATGATATCCATCTTCGGATAATTTCTATACAAAGCCACCTCTGGCTAAGAAGAATATATTATTATTATTCACGTATGGGTCCTAGTGGACCACGCGAAGTACAATTAGAGGCGTTTGTTGTTGTTAGCCTTCCCTTGTGCCCATACTAATTTCATTCTTTCGCTATGAGCTTTTTTCCTTTCGTCAGACCTCTATCCTGAATTCCACTTTGTGTAATATTTGCTGATCTTGGGTCCTCTTTAATTGCAGCAATCCATTTAATTTTTTCTACTTTAGCTCGACTCCTATTTTCATAAAATTCGACTATTTGTCTAGTTAGCCTATTTGGATTCATCCCTTTTATGAGTCCGTAAAACTTAAGTCTTCTTTTTCTCATATCGCTATGTATATCTGTGTATTGTTTGATTTCTTGGTTTTCTCGAAGTCGGTATGCTGTTGTATTTATTTGCTTGGGGCCTAGGATTTTTCTTATGATTTTTCTTTCCTTCTTTTCAATGTCCTCGATGTCTCTCTTTCTATTCAAAATGAGCGTTTCTGCCCCATATAGACATTCTGGCTTAATAACTGTGTTGTAATGTCTCAGTTTTGTGTTTTTAGATAGGCATTTTTTTGTAAATATTTTGTGTAAGTCTCAATACCGTTTCCATTTTTTGACATCTACCCTTATTGGCCGCTTTTTCCAACCCATTTTCCATGATTATTTCACCCAAATATTTGAATTGAGAAACTCATGTGATGTTACAATATTTTGTTTTTAGAAATGGTGTGCTTAGTCTGTTGCAGGTCATGTATTGTGTCTTTTCAAAGGAAATTTGGAATCCTACCTTTTCTGCTGTTTCTTTTAGAATTTCAATCTGTTTCTGTGCCGTTAATACATCTTGAGCCAAAATTGCTAGATCATTAGCAAACGCCAGACAATCAATTTTGATGTTGGTTCTCCCCAGTTTAATGGGCTGGTCAATATTCAGGGCCGAATTTTTTTCACGCCACTCCTGTATTACTTTTTCAAGAACACAGTTAAATAAGAGTGGCGAGAGTCCATCCCTTTGTCTCACTCCAGTTTAAATTTCGACGGGCTCTGAGATGTCACCCATGAATTTAACTTTTGACCTTGTGTTAGTTAATGTTGCTTTAATAATTGCCAGCGTTTTCAGATCTAGTCCTTGTTCTTTCAAGATTCGGAATAAAGATTCGCGGTCAATAAAATCATATGCTTTTTGAAATCCACAAATGTACAGACGAGATTTTTATTGTACAGTTTTTGATGTCTTAGGATCAACTTTAGATTCAGGATCTGTTCAGGGCAGGATCTGCCCGGTCTAAAACCTGCTTGATATTCACCAATTTTAGGTTCCAACTGTCCTTGTGCTCTGTCTAGTAGACATTAAGATAGAATCTTGTAACATACTGGGAGAAGAGATATCCCTCTATAGTTGTTCACATCCATTTTATCTCCTTTCTTGTGTAGTGGATGGATAAGAGCACCTCTCCAATCTTCCGGAATCCGTTCGGTTCGCCAAACTTCTTGTAGAATTTTGGTTGTTTCCTTGATTGTACCTGGACCACCGGATTTCAAAAGTTCAGCAGTGATTCCATCTTCACCAGAAGCTTTGTTATTTTTAAGCCGCTTGATTTGTCTAATTATTTCATTTTCATTCGGTGGTAATGAATCTGGGTTTGTTTGTTTAGGGTTTAGTGTTGGTAATTTGTTTAAAGGCTCAGGACAGTTTAGTATTTGTTTAAAATATTTCGCAAGTTCTTTGCAATTGTCTTGGATATTTAGAGCTAATTGTCCGTTTTCCTTTTGGAAGCAAAGACTTTGGGGTTGATAGCCTGTTAATTTAGTTTTAAATGTTTTGTAAAAGTTTCGGGTGTTATTTTTTTTGGAAATCTTTTTCTGTTTCATTAAGTTGATTGTTTTCATATTTTCTTTTAGTTTGTCTAATTAGCTTCGATGTTTCTTTTCTTACTTCCAAAAAGATGCTATAGTTTATTGCTGTTTTTTGACTGTTCCAATCTTTGAATGCTTTACTTCGGCTTAATAATGCTTGCCCGCAAACTTCATCCCACCATAGATGTTTTCTACGTTTTTGTAAAGGGACCAACTTTAAGGCTGTTTTAATAATTTTTTGTTTCAATTCTTGCCAGTTCTGTGCTGGTTGTTTATCAAGCTCTTTTGTTAGGGCTGGTTTTATTTTCGTTGGGTCGAACTTTGGTATTAGCAGTCTCTTTTGAATACGTTTTCGAGGTTTTAAGCTAAGTTTGATTCTCGTCAAGTAGTGATCCGTGTCTATGTTAGCTCCTTTCCTGACTTGAATATTCAAAATCTCTTTATAATTGGGGTACGAAATGGCAACATGGTCAATTTGAAATTCACCTATGTACCTGTTTGAGCACCTCCAGGTCTCTTGTTTTGTTATTTTCTTCTTAAAATGTGTTGACATTATTTTTAGATTAAACTGCGAACATAGTTCAACCAATCTTCTACCATTATGGTTAGTCCATTTATGAGCGGGAAAACTGCCGACTGTTTTCCTGTACTTTTTTTCTTTCCCTAGTTGGGCGTTGAAATCACCCAATAGGATTTTTACATGGTTAGAGGGAATTTTAGAGATAGTCTTTTCCAGAATTTCCCAGGACTTATTTACTTTTTCAGGATTAGATTTATTTTCTTCGTTAACTGGGAGGTGTGCATTGATTAATGTATAGTTTTTGTTAGCACACTTGAGTGATAGTGTCATAAGTCGATTATTTACTGGCTGGACATTAGTTATAGAACCAAGAATGTTTCTTGAGATAGCAAAAGCAACACCGAGATGTGGTGTATTTTTGAGTATTCTTTTGTCAGTTTTACTTTTAAAAAGTCTGTAGTTGCCGAATTCCAAGGTGTTATTATCTGTCAATCTGGTTTCTTGCAAAGCTAAAATTTGGATTTTTTGCTGATTCAATGTTCGCCCCAATTCGTGTAGTTTTCCTGGACGCAGGAGAGAATTGATATTTACTGGTCCAAAGAAAGTTTTTGTTTTCGGTTTCAGACGTTGGCCAGAGGTCTCCGACTCCCTCTGAAAGATTTTGCGTTTAAGCCCGGACGCCCCAGAATCCGAAAGCCCGGTTGTATCAGCAAAGCTGGCAGAGGATTGTCTACCTCCTGGGGTAATTTTGTAATTACTAGAACGCTTCATCTTGTACTTTGAATTAATTGTTTTAACCATGACGGTTCAGAGGTTAGGACTGGAGGGGTTAGTTCCAGAATTTAAATATCAGTGACCACTCAACCGCTTGATACAAGTCAGACGCTAAGTGGATTTAGTTTTTTTTTGCCTTGGTTCGGGGCTGCTTATTTTGAGATATTCGCAGCTGTCCATTAATATCTAATGGAACTTTCACTATCCACCACCCGTAGCCCGTCCAGTACCTTAGGCGAGGTATACTGCAAATTTACTATTTTATTATTTCATAAATATAGATATTGTACATAGGCCTCCAAATAATTAATAATTAACCGAGTAGGTCATTTCTTGATAAACACATTTATTTATTTTTAAATACCAGAACTGGCACAAATAAGTAGATCAAGATTTAAACTAATGGCGCATTGTTTAGTGCCAGTCGATTTAACTCGTTTCAATATGCAAATTCGCCAATAATCTTTGCATGTGGAAACCCGGTTTAATACATTTTTTTTAATCTTATACAGTCAAAGCTCTTTATTTGCGGGGGATACGTTCCGTATATATGCTGCGAATACAGAAACTGTAAATACGGAATGGTATTTTGTACGGGATTATAAGGGATATTTTCCAAGGTCACAAACTAAAAAGAAAAATTATATAATAAGAGCAATTTTATGAAAGATTTTTTAAGAATTTAGTAATTCTTGTATTGATGCTTTTAAAAGTTCGATTTGGATTGATATTCGGCTGTGGTATTAATGATTTGCCTTTTAATTTTTTTTGTATAAATAATCACAAAGCTAATTTACCATTCGTAAGCCTTCACTCAGGTTTTTTAAGCTTAATGTCACATTTTCATTTCACACTTTCCTTTTCAATGGAATGGGGATAAAGCATTTCCTCCAAGTCGGTTACAATCAAATTTTCATTTTCCGATTCAAGCAATTCTTCAATATCGCTTGATTTTATTTGTTCGAAACCATCTTGTCCTATGCCATTGAGCAACTTGATCAATAGTTTCAGTTAATGTTTGAATTTGCGCGGGTTTTTTATCATTACCGACAGTTTGATCAGGCAACAGATTTTTCCAGCATGATTTCGATGTATATGGCTTCAGCTCTTGCACTGATTCTTTTATCTTAACAACGTATTTAAAATGTCAATATGTTTCGAGCATTGCATACAATTAAATTGCATAAATCAGGATCACATTACATGGTGTTCAGTATGATTTTAAAGGTTTGTCTAATGTAATAGAGCTTAAAGGCCTGGATTATTTCTTGGTCCATAGGTAGTAAGGCCATCGTGTTAGGAGGGTAAAATATCACCTTTATATTTGGGTGCATAGCTTCAAGCTCACGAGAGTAGCCTGGAGTATTGTGCAAAACTAGAACTGTCTTGAAATACAAATTACTTTTCTTTAAATAAATTTCAACTTCAGGAACAAAACAATCACGGAACCAGCCACAGAAAATGACACTTGTAATCCACGCTTTCTTGTTTGAACGCCAAAACACTGATAACTTGTCCTCGTTTTGATTTTCAAAGCACGAGGATATATAGAGGATTTAGCTCTGTAAAGCATAGGTGGCTTAATTAAACAATCCCTTGTTGCATTAGAACAGAGCTTTGTAACTCTATCTTTTGCTGTCTTAAACCAGAGTCGGACTTTTCACTGTTGGATATAAAAGTTTTGTTTGGCATTATTTTCCAAAACAGGCAATTTCGTCTGCTTTAAATACTTTTGAAGTTTGTATCCACCATCACCAATTAACTTTGAAAATTCTTCTGGATTTGTTACTGCTGCTGAAGTTTCTCCAACAATTTTGATGTTATGCAGTGATTGTAGCATCTTGAACTTATTAAACCAACCTTCCGATGCTTGAAATCCTCCATCCGTATGTTCATCACCACGTTTTTTAAAATGTGCTTAAAGACGCTTAGCTTTCTTATGGAGCTAACATCTGGTGGCCCTCTCTTCTGGCTACAGTCCGGTCCAATCTAGTCTTCAGTCCAAAATGTGAATGCAGTTTCCATTTTTTCAACCTTTTTTTCGGTTTCACGAATAATTTTAGCTGATAGTGATGTTGATGCTGTAGAATTCTTTATTTTCTTTTCCGATTTCTTGATGAATCGTATAGTTGATTCATTGAACGGTCAGTAAACGGTCAAGCATTTCTATTTTTACCCCTTAAGTAGCAACACGACTTTTTTCCGTATAGGAACTAATTTTCGTTTGCTTTAACTCGACATTATAAATCACGAACAAAGCAGAAGAGACACAATATTCACTAGAAATTATTGCGAGCAATGACAAGTTGAAGCAATAAAACAAAAATTTCAACACCGATTGTGTAAAGGTAGCCTTTATCAAAAGCCATAGCGTCAGGCGTATCCTAACGGCGCGGCGAAGTAGCAATAAAACTTGTTGGCTTATAAATATTTTAATACTTGTGTGTTTGTTTTGAAGAGTAACTGGTAAATAAATACATATTATTCTAAGATTTGCATCCACGAATTTTGATAAGAATTTTTAAGCCTCGAATATAAGAAGCGGTCACAATATTTTAACCCGTGAATATTTAAAATGCGAATAACGGAACCGTGAATAAGGAGCTTTGACCGTATTTATATTAGATAATGCACTCAATTGTCGACCTTTTTACTACCTTGGACATGTATTTAAAAAAAAAGGGATACAAATTTAATTTTCCTAGTAATCTCCATCATTTTCTTATATATTTCGCCACCTTTCAGGGTATTGTCCAATAGCAGACTGAAAATATTTGGTGATTTTAATGTAATAAAATCATTGAGGCTTTCTCCACTTTCATTTCTCTCTTGACATACCTTCCTTTGGAGATGTGAAGTGGCTATCAACCGGGTGATTTTTTAGGGATCAGAAAAGATGAACATCCGAAGGAGCCAATTCTGGAGAATACGTCGGGTTCGATAAAATCTCCGAGCTCAACTCAGTGATCGTTTCCATGGTCCTTTTTAATATATGTGGCCGTACCGTGTCCTGAAGTAAAGCGACTCTCCTTCTTCTCTTGCCATAATGTTCGACGCCCAGCTGATCCATTCAGTTCAAACTCTACCAGTGTAACACATCGGACAATAAGTCCCCAGTCTGACAAATAAATACACTTTTTTTGCAAATTCGACTTTATTATCAATACCCTTGAAGAGCAGTACAATCATTCCAATGCTTTTCTCCCTTTTCTATACCTTTTTTATGGAACGATTTCTCTTTGCCTTCAAAATATCCTTCAATTTCGGTAATTACCTCTTCACTGGAGCAAAATTTCTTTCCAGCGACCATTTTTTTCAGGTGTGGGAACAGGAAATAGTCGCTGAAGGCCAGATCTGGAGAATACAGGGGACAAGAGAGCAATTTGAAGTGCAATTCATGAAAATGGGCCATCCTTGATAACGATTTGTCACACGGTGCATTGTCTAGGTGAACTGTTTCACCACTTTTGTTGTTCATTTGGAGCCTTTTTTGTGATCTCGTCCTTCATACGGATGATAAATAAGGTTATGTAATATTCGCTATCGATGATTTTACCTTTCTCAAGATAATCAATGAACAATATCCCATGCACATCCCAAAATACCAAGGCCACGTTGCTTGCTAATAAATGTGTATTTGGTCGCTTTGGACAGCTTTGATCGGCTGCTGTCCACTCAGTTGATTACCGATTTGTCACATACCGCATGAAAAAAACATTTTTATTTCGTTTAAACAGCTCCAAATATTGGTCAGAACCATTAATACGTTGTTGTTTTTTGGTCCGCTGTGAGCAAACGCGGTACCCATTTCGGGGGCAATTTACGCATTCCCAAATGTTCATTCAAAATGGTGTAAACATTTCTTTTCGATACCTTGATGATATCAGCTATCTCCTGCAGTTTTACTTTACGGTTTTGCAAAATAATTTAGCGAATTTTTCTGATGTTGTCTGGTGTAACCACCTCATTTGGATATCCAGAGCGTTCAGCATGATCTGTACTTGTACGGCCACGTTTGAATTCAGCATATCAATCAATTACGGTTGATTTTCCTGGGACAGAGTCCGGGTAATGTTTATCAAACCTTTGTTTTGTTTCAACGGTATTTTTCTTTATCAAAAAGCAATACTTAATCGACACACGAATTCTTTTTTTACTGTTTTGAAAATAACAAAAGTAGCATCATTTAAAGCACAACAGCTTTGAAGGTTGGCTCTTTTGAAGGTTGGCACAATCGACCACTGGTAAGGATTTTCCGTTAGTGACGCCATTTATAAACTTATCGACTGATGTGTTACGAAAAGAATTTTCTTCCACCAGTGGTTTATCCTTCACTTATTTTGGCTGTTCTAAACTTTTTGAATTGTTTAAGTCAAAATTTCCTGTACTCAAACTCAAACAACTTCTTACAAATACAGTATGAAACAGTATAATCTGATCTTCTGCAACATGTTTTTTTTCAGTTGAAAACTGGAAAGAAGCTAATGACTCAGAAATTACTTTTCGAACGACAACGCGTAAACAACTGATTTTTCAGATTATATTTACAATAGGTCCGTATATTAAACCTCGGTTTGGAGATCAAAGATGGCCCTTAAAAATTACTATACTGCGGGAAAAATTCTGATTCGAATAGGTTCTGTAGTCGATGAAACCTGGCGTCCCAGAATGGTGAAGTTGCATGCTTTTTTTACTTTAATTGATAAATTAGATAAAAATATACAATATATTTAAATAATTCATCGGAAATCGATTTAGTTTTTTTTTAATTTTAAATTAAAAATGCCTTTTTTTAAAACATGTTGATGACCTTGAATGACACCACGATAGCGGTCCGTCGTGGCGCCACCTAGTTCTGAATAACTTAAATTACCTTTTAATAACAAACATCCATATAGAGAGTGTTTTCAAAGTTGAGTCATTTATTTTAACAGATTGTAGAACTAGTAAAAATAAGTAATTTTTCAACAAATTATTTATATAAAAGTTGAAAAATAAAGAATTTATTAACAGTTACAAAATTTTAAAACAGACCTGATTTTTTTATATTCTCGACCACTGAGCATCAGAACTCGCAAAGAGAAGCCAATTTAGCAAAAATCATTTGTATAAAAGTTGTAAAATAACAAAAATAAAAATGTTAGATGTCACAAAAATTGTTCAAAATTGTCACCATTTGTTCGATTAGCACAAAATCTTACTCGGCGTATCCATGCATCACTACACGCATCAAAAATTAAATCCCGGTGTCCACGAATAACATCAGAAGCATTTTCGATGCACTGTTGTAGTTCTAATTTTTTTGAATAGCTTTTTTAAATAGCCCCATAGAAAAAAATCGCATGGCGTTAAATCCAGGGAGCGTGCAGACCCTAGAAATGGGTATATTGCGTCCTATCCATTTGTTAGGAAATTCATTATTTCAATGTTCGGGATTTTCTCACCTAAAATGTGGCGAAGCTCCGTCATATAGAAACCACATATTCTATCTAACATTTAAAGGAACATCTTGTAATAATTGTGGCAGAATGTTTTGAAGAAAGTCTAAATAATTTTCACCTGTCAGTCAACCTAGAAGAAAAAAAGGCCCAATAAGCATGCCATTTACTATGCCATCCCAAGTATTTACTGAAAATCTTTGCTTAAATTGGTTCTTTTCACAGCATGCAAATTTTTTCCTGTCCAAACATGGTTATTGCGGAAATTATATTATTATACTCCTATTATACTAAATAATATAATTATTATATTCCATTTCTTGTGATCTCGTCGGTAGCCAAACTAAGTTTAATAAAAATTTTATTTCTGTTGTATTGATGTAAAAGCCACTGACAAAATTCAACCCTTCTAGGATAATCTTCGGGTTATAACGCTTGTACTCGTTGATAATGATAGGGATAAAAGTGTTTTTGTCGTATAGTCTTCCACAGTTTACTATGACCAACTTCAACTTGACCTGCTATACAGTAGTACTCGTTGTTGGCTCGTTTTCGACAATTTTGAAAATTCCTTCCTCAACCTTTACCATTTCGCGTGGAGGGCGTCTTCCAACGTGACCTCCTCTTTGTCCTTTTAAGTATGCTGTGTCGCGAAGTCCTATAACTAAATTTACAAACATCGGATGATTTCTGAAAAGGAACCTTTTCGCGTAAAAACGACATACTGCGGCGGCATTTTGTTGGCACGCCCCGTAAGTTAATATTAGGTCCACTAGTTCATTGTTTTCAAAAACGCGTGACATTTTAATCGTTGAAAGTACCCAAAACACTTTTACGGAATTATTACCACTGATCAAATCAAAAGAAATATCGAATACAAAAACTAGTCATCCCCAGTATCAGCAGTAAACAAATACTTTAAGTATTTACAACGCAGTGATCAAGAATATCAAAAAATCCTGTTTTCAAAATTTATAACTTTTAATAACTTCTTTATTTTCAATTTTTATATAAATGCTTTTTGATTAACGAGTTTACGAGTTACGAGTTACGAGTTACGAGTTTTCCAACCTGTTAAAATAAATGACTCAACTTTGAAAACACCCTGTATATTATGGAGTATATATAACACGGTGAAATTAAATCCCAAACTTGCTTAAACCAACACATTATAAATAATTCTTCACAATTTATGACGTAAAAGATTATGTTTACGTGTTTATGTCTCGACTCACGAGCGATTGATATGCCATCTATCGGATATAATGTGTGTCGAGCGGTGTTGTGACGCCACAAAATAAAAAAAATAGATAATTAAAATAATCCTAATATAATTGATAATAATTAAAATTTAAATTTGATAATTACATTAAAAATTGATAATAAAATTGTAATTATAAATAAAAATAATTGTAAAAAATTTAATGCTCAATTTTTTTTTAATTTCAAAAACTGATTATAACTCCAATTTCGAAAATATAAAATCAATACAAGTTCCCCATTATGTTGAAGACCTAATAGGTCAATAGTTCGTATTTTATTATAAATATATTTAACCAAAAATGTAAAATGAAAGAAACATAAACAAACTGGAATACCTTCTTGAAGTTTTTGACAATTCTCCATGTAGCATATTGGCGTTGCTGGAAATTTACCAGTCTTTAAACTGACTCTCTTGTTTCTAATTACATTTTCTAATGGGACTTGTGAAAACGTTGTCAGTCTATAAACTAAACAAATTTAGTATGAAAGAAAATCGCCTCAGGTCAGTCTATAAATTAAAGTACATTTTATTTATTCTAGAGTAGTACTTAATTTTACTAATTTAACACTAAACAGCCCAACATACACAGTGTGTCGGAAAAATAACGGAATATTTTAAATGTATAGAAAACTAATAGCGCCATCTTTTAATATAACCTAGAATCTGTAAACTATATATCTATCTCCGCTATAAAGCAAGAGCGCCATCATTAGATCGATCAATTGATTATCAAGTTATAGCTCTTAAAGTGATAGTACTTTTTGTCACCTCATAACAAAAACAGGATGGCACAAACAATATATATTTAATTTTATTTCAAGCTCGGTAAAACTTTTGCAGAAATATTTGAATTGATGAAAAAAGTTATGATGATGATTGCTTCTCCTATACACGTGTGTATATGATAAGATAGCTTATACCATGTTACAAGAGATTTCAGGACGGTCGTGATGTTTTTGAAGATGACCCAAAGCCAGACTGACCAAAAAAGAAAAATTGCGATGAGTTGGTGGAAAAAGTGAGTGAAATGATTGCCTATGATGCAAATTCGACTTTGTCATGGATAGCGGAAGAATTAAACACAACCAAAGACATAAATCGTTGAACATTGCAGAGACGTTATTATTGGAATGTCAGACGGAACTGCACATTCCTGGAATCGATTGGAACTGGTGATGAGACTTGGTGCTTCAGTACGATACTCAAATAAATCTTAATGTGCTTAAGATTTCAGTCAAATGGCCACCACGACTCTTTTTGTAGACACGGATCCGCTCGCACAAATTTTCGATGATCCTGACGCCATAGCCGTATAGCGGCTATGGCTTGACGATCCAAGTCGCCAATAGTCACGGGTTTATTGCTATAAACCTGAGCTTTTACATGTTCCCAGAGTAAGTAATCTAAAGAAGTTAAACTGCATGATCTCGGCGGCCAAGCGATGAAATTTTCGTGATTTTCGTGATTTCGTGAAATTAATGAGTTTCCAAATTTGGCCCGCTATGAGCCCATCTTTACTTGAAAAATATGCGGTGGTGCACGATCTTGTTGAAAATCAAGGTCATCCGCTTCGATTCCATGAAATTTCGGGAAAAAAATATTTCCTAAAAAATAGCTCCTTCCTCATTTTTAAAGAAATAAGGACCGACGATGATAAGGACTCCTCCATGTCAAAATCCACATTAAACTGTGATCTTTTGCGGATGCAAAGGACTCTCATGTATCATGTGTGGGTTAGATTCGCACCAATACCGACAATTTTGTTTATTGGCCAGAAATGAGCCTCATTGAAGCAAATGACTTTTTTGCGATGAAATTCGTTGTTGTCATTGGCGAGAGGCCTCTAACTCTTGCGAGCGGCGAGCAACCAAGACGGCACAACACTATCGTGGAGATTAAGCTCACTTTCAATTTTTTTAATAACACGATCAATAGCCTGCTCAGAAGGACCACCACGACGAATACTACGATTGATCTGAGTTGCTCGTTGAGTAGCACGAGGGGACCGCACATTTGCGTAATAAAAGTGGACAATTTTCAAACATTTTTCTAACGTGAAACGAACCATGATTTAATTGCAAACCTTTTGGAAAACAACTGAGAGGACATGTCAAAAATCGGTAAACAGATATGGCCGCCATGAGCTGTCAAAGTTCCATCCCTAATGGCAGACACTTTACTTCGGGAATTCATTCCACAGGGTTATGCCATTGGTGAATATTATCAGGAAGTTATGGAGGATTTGTAAAAGAGAATCGTTCGAGTGAGGACCGAATATCAAGCGCTGGCAATTTGTTTTTTGTTGCACGATAATGTATTATCTCGCAGAAACGTCGCTGTGAATTTTTGGCAAAAAAACAAATCTGTCTGCTTCAACAACCTCCATATTCGCCTGATTTATCTCCGTGTGACTATTTTCTGTTTCTGAAACTCAACTTGGCCATGAAAGGAACGTTTTGTAATAGCGTTACACAAGTCCAAGAAGCCGTGACAAAGGTTATTGAGGCGATTCCGAAAAACGACATATACAAATCTATGCTAGCATCGTTTGAACGTACTCATTGGTGTACTAATGCGGAAGGGGTGTATTTTGAGCAAGAAGAAATAATTTTGGTAAAATAAATAATTGTTTTTTTTTTCAATTTAAAAAGTTCCGTAATTTTTCTAACATACCGTGTATATATAGCACCATATTTTTTAGATTAAATTTTCTCTTCATGCTATTAGGGCTAGCGAAACTCGCATCTCGATGATAAAAGAAATTATTTGGTGTTTAGTGGCAAATCTTTTCGAATTTACAACATTTTTTATATTAGATGTTTTAACCCAGTACCAGTTTTAATACCAAGAGAACTTGGTTGCTATACACATATCAAAATAATCTAAAATAAAATTATAGAGTTAATCACAAAAGTCTATGTAGGTTACGTGATGTATGTACACCACGTAAATTAGTTATATTTTAAAAACGGTTTAATTGTTAGCTTTTTATTTTTATAAGTTACATTCCCAACATAAATAATCATCAATAAGCACAGAACCAAATTCTTAATTGCGAACACATTCAAAAAATAATTAGTCCTGATTAATACGCCACAAAAGTAAACATTCATCTGAGAATGCATATGTATAATATACATATATAATCATTCATTCATATCATTCTATCATTCAAAAATCTACAAAAAAATTATATTTTGTTGGTCCACATTCAGTACTTACGACCGCTTGTAATTTCCTGGGCATTAACAGGACTAAATTTTCTGTGACGTCTGGGGTGATTTCAGCCCAAACCGATTGTTGAACATTTTTAAAGTTCCACCGGCCGCGCCTGATATGAAGAACACATCCGGGTGCATGATTGACTTTGTCAACGTTGTCAAACAACAAACAGATTAATCAAATAATGTTTATTGTAATTATTGTTAAAAGAGTATTAAAATATAATAATGTCATATTCGCTAAGTAAAAACAAGGTCTTCAAGGCCTTCAATCATCAATATCTATACCGATTTTACAAGAAACAAATATCGTTTGTTCAAACAAACACATTCTTTGGATCATTTTTACACACAAAATTATTAAAGAAACCGCACTTCATTGTAGTTACTGGATTACTTTTACGACTACATGGAATACAGCGTCCTTTCTGTCACATTGATTTTTTTTGCTCAGGTTTGCACTAATGTTTATCCTGGAATTATTTTAGGTATAAAAGTATATCCATTGGCAATGTAGTAATTATAGAGCACTCAATAAACCATCCTTTCATTAATGCATATAATTGTTTACTATAGCACCTTCTCAGCACTCTTTTTCGCTTTACTGTTGTAAGTATGTATCACATGCCAATTTATTCCACTTACATCTAGCAGTGTGAAAAAAAGCACATGGTCCACGTATTGCTTTTTTAAACACAGAGTATTTTGCCTCCATCCTGTCGCAAGTGTCGACTTGACCTTTTTTTATGATTGTAATGTTTAGGTTTTCACCCGTTACATATGTATCCTCATCCTCCTTCGTATTTGTCCAATCCCAATCTCCAGCGGGTATCACTGATTTTCTGCTTACATCCGCGGCGACCTCCCTTATCTGTCTCAGGAAACACGCCGTCCATGGTGCAGATTCCGCCATCCCCGGCCCTTTTAAAGTCCCTTGTATCTCCGTCCTATTTGGTACGACCAGCGCTGCATCCGTGAATTAACCATACATTGCTGATCTGGCTGCCGGTGATCACCAGCGTGGCGTGTTCTCCTAGCTCTTAGTATCGATAACCACGATCGATGAGCGTTCTGAGTCTCAAGGCGCTTTTGTAATTCCGTCTGTCGTTATATTATACAGGGTCTACTACAACCTCCATCACAACCACGACATACCACTAAATATACCATATGCCACCAGTTATGATGATCAAACATGAATTGCTGTACCATTGTACCTTTATACCATTACATCATTCCATCATTACATCATTACATCATTCCATCATTACATCATTGCCGTTGTCGTATTAGCTGAACCCAATATCTGATACCTGAAGGCTGTAGTACCGTAGATAAGTACTTAGAGATCAAGCATTTCCTTATCGCGGCTGGCATTAGACCCCACTGGCGCCCAACTTTTGATTTTCTTGTAGTTATTGCTAAGCATCTGTTTTCCCTTTTTTTATTTATTTTTTTACACATAATTATAATTAGTTCATTAGTTAATATATACATATAATTTCATTTCAACGTTGTTTCTGTGAAGGACCTAAAACTCTCATTCACGTATCCAGCCCCGACATAAAGAGCTAGCCCAACGAGGCGAGAACGTTACATTATAATCAAGTATTGCATGTGGTTTTATCGTAAGATTATCAATAGAAGCAGAATTGTGCATTGAAGAAAGTAAAATAACGACATTATTTTTTCTAAGGGCGTACAGTAACAGCATCATCTCAAACTGAAACCCAAATATAGTTGAATTTATAGGAAGTTGTTTATTAGGTAGAAATTGTTTTGGAATTTTAGCATTGTTGTTTCGCAAAGTACCTAGAGTAGTAATTTTATCATCTAGAAGGCTGAAAACAAGGTCATACGACCTGTTCCAATTATCAGTCGTGGGATTTCTGGTTTTTTTTCCTTTTAGATTATCTATCAAACGATGTACTGTATCGTACGGTTTATTTAAAACTTCGTAGGGCCCTGCAGGGCGTTGTCCACAATATAGTTCTAACGATAACGTATAGAATGTTTAACATCATTGACTGCAAATAATTTGAGTCCATATTTTGCAGCCTAGTGGGAATGTATTGGATGAATGAACAGCGGCTCTGGAAAGGAACTAATTTCTTGTCAATTGTAGCGAACTCACTGAGAGTTTAACAGTTTTTACATTTTCTAATAAATGAGTTTAGAACAGAACATACAGCTTTTCTGCTTTTGAACGCATACATCTTAAGAAAAAAATCTTGTTGCAATTAGGTCACCACCTTCGTTATTCCAGAATTCATTCACACTAATGTTTTGGATTCCTTTTATTCCCAATAAAAAAAAAGAAACCTATTACTGCAATTATTTCATTGTGACTTGTCAATTTTGCATCACGATCACGGCTATTCTGCACTTCCATATGTTTATGAGAAATATACACATTGGTACAATAAACTATTTGATCAATCATTTCAGGGTTGATAATCTGAAGAAAGTAATCAATTTCACTTGTCGCATTTTTTGCTTCAACTGTTGGCCCAGGTAATATTTTGACGACATTTTTTGAACTTGCCCGAGAAGTAGTTTTTCAAAAACCGGTGGTGGACAACATCATTCTATCTTTTCCAAAAAAAAAATCTATGTTTGCATCACCCTCTTCGATGTCATGATCTGGTTCACCTTCTTGCTCACTATAACTATTATGTTCTTTATCAGACCAATTTATCATTTCCTCTTCATAATCAGAAAAAGTAAAATCGATATTATTTTCTGTGATCTAAGTATTTTTCATATTTTCATATTGCTTTTTTTTCTTTTTCATGGGAATCGAGACATAAAATCAATTGGAGTACTTCCAAAAGGGTATTAGAAGAATCGGTAACAAAATGCAGAAGATTAAAAGAAACCGCTATAATTAATTTAAATAAAAATAACTGTATTGCTATGCCTTCGGTAGATTTAAATTCAATATGGTTCCCGATTCTAAGGAATACAATTAAAAACCTCAGCTATATATTTTTTTGGTAGTATGTCACTGTCATTATAAACTATTATTGTCAATGTAAATATCATTGTCTTATGCATAAAAAATATTTACTACTTATCTTTTCAATATATTGTAACGTTCTCACCTTACCGGGCTAGCTTTTTGTGTCGGGGCTGGGTATGTAAATGATTGCTTTAGGTCGTGCTCAGAAACAATGTTGAAATAAAATTATATATGTATATTAACTAATGAACTAATTATAATTATGTCTAAAAAAATTAGAAAAGGGAAAAGAGATGCTTAGCAATAACTACAAGAAAATGAAAAGTTGGGCTCCAGTGCAGGAATATGCCAGCCACGATAAGGAAATGCTTATTTTCTAAGTACTTATCTACGGTATTACATCAGGTATTGGATGTTCGGTTCGGTTAATACGGCAGCGGTAATAATGTAATGATGGAATGATGTAATGGTGCAATGATTCAATCGTCACAACTGGTGGCGTAACTGGTGACGTAACTGATGGCGTACGGTTTCAGTGGTGTGTCGTGGTTGCGATGGAGGTTGTAGTAGACCCGTGGTTGTCGATGCTAAGAGCTAGGAGAACACGCCACGCTACTGATATCCGGCAGTCAGATTCGCAAATGCCGGGTTACCGGACATGAAGGACTTTAGAATATATAGAGATGGTGGAATCTGTACCATGGACGGCGTGTTTCTGGAGACAGATAAGAGAGGTCCCGTCCATGAGGATGTAAGCAGAAAATCAGTGATGCTCACCAGAGATCGTGATTGGACAAATACGAAGGAGGATGAGGGTACATATGTAACGGGGGTGAAAACCCAAACGTTACAATATATAGAAATTAATATAATTTATTTTTTATATTCGTTTTGAAAACGGGAGGAGAAGACCTCCCGAAACGTTAACGTTCAAAACTTATTGATTTTAGAGATTTTTTATGTTTTTTAAAATTTTCTTCGTTAGGCAAATTTATTACAGAAAAAAGAATCACTGAGAAATTTGTCTCCGTTTGGTTTTTGGGTTTTTACCCAGTGATTCTGTATTTACATAAAAACAGATATTTTTGATATTTTTTTGTGTTTTATATCGTGGCGAAAACCCCAAAAAAATGAAAAAAATATATGAACACGCTACAATCATTCAGACAATATTTATTTAGTTACTGATAAAAAATCAAGAAATTCCACTTAAATTTGATACAAAAAAGAGTAGATTTACCATTATTGTTATAGCAGTTTCTAATTCTGATGATCATGATGATCATCATCATCATCATCATCAGCATCATTATCATCCTATTTATTCATTCACATATTTTCTTTCGATTGTTATCTATCCTGTGCTGTTTTTATTTCTTTGACTTTCATATGGGTGTCAATTTTAGATAACGTGGATCCACCGTGGATTATCCGAGAGCCTTAGGTTGTGTGTATGTCAATGATACTTACATTGACAATTATAAGTATCATTGATTTACATAAAATATATTTACTTCCTACCTTTGCATTATACATAGAAATTAGTCTTAGGTTGTGCCCTGCGAATTTCCATTTAAGTCTGCAGACATTAGTATGTCTGTAACTTTGGCCGTTTGTGGTATCCACGTATTTATTTTGTGGTCTCGTAGAGTTATATTCAGCATTCTTCTCTCCATAACTCTCTAGGTCTTCATCAGTTTGTCAAGATTCGACTTAGTGAAGGTTCCAAATCTGCGCTCCGTACATCAATCAGTATGTATAAGTTGAATATTCTGATCAATGTTGATGATGATAATTGTGATGATGTTAAACATATGATTGTATACAAAATTGTCCGGAACTGAGTCTTTTAAATCGTACGCGGTTTATGAACCGTTTTTTCTTTCTTAGGTTGAAGCAACCGTAGCTTGAGCGCGATATGTTAATTAGTGTTCGTTTGGCAGATGTTTGTTTGTGTCACGAAAAATTATTCTAGCGATTTTTACTATTTTACAAAATTGAAAAAAGAATTTGTGTAAAATGTTGTGTTTCCAATGGAATTTCTGCAACGGTTCCATTGAATATATTGCAGATAGCATATGGGGATTCTGCTACTTCAAAAATCAGAGCATTTGAATGGCATAGAGCATTTAGTGGAGGCCGTGAAATTGTTGAAAACTTGCCCTATGCCAGCCGACCATGAATATCTGTCAACGACGATACCATCGAGGAAATTAAAAAAATCTTGGTTGAAAATCATCATGTTAGCAACACATTTTGGTTGATATTCTGGGCATGAAACGCGCCATCTCATACGACTCTAATGCTGCGTGATTTTTGGTCAAACATATGACGAAAATGATCGCTCAAGCACCGCATTCGCCGAAAATGGCACTGTGAGATTTTTTTCTTATTCAAATTCAAATATCCGCTCCGTGAAACGCGTTTTGATTCAAGCGTTGGCATGCATGTACTAAATAAAATGGAGCCTATTTATGAAGGCGATAATAAATATTTGTATTAAAGGCACATTATATTAAAGGTATTATATTGCGCACTGGTTGTGATGTTGAAGGCTGGCCTAGATCTACTCATGATTTTTGCTCTATGGGTGGTCAAAATAGATAGACTTTTCAACACCTGTCACAACATGATGCAAAAAACTTTCTTTTTTTTAGTTTGGCAAGGAAAATATTCCAAGTGGTTTTTCTTCTTTTAATGCCCCTTTCATTTAATTCATATGAAACCAATTTTCGTTTTGTTCAGAAATGACGAATTTGGCAACATTCGATGCTTCTGCTAATTGTTTCAATGTATGAGTTAAAGCTTCATCCAATTATGCTTACAAATCTGAATCTTCAAACTTTTTCGACTATCCTAGACACTCATTGTCTTTTATATCAAAATCACAACTTTTAAAGCGTTTAAGCAAGTTTTTTAGGATCATGTTCACCATAACCATCAATAAGCAACCAATAACTTACAGCAGCCGTTTTTTCAAATGAAAGAAGGTTATTAAACTTCCCTGCAAATCGTGTTTTCCTGGTACATAATTCGACATATTCAAAGTTATAAAAAACTATGTTTCTCCGCACAATGACAATTAATAACAAACTAGGTTTTGATTGTGTATATTTACCCTCCAAAACGCTATAGAGGTTATTAAGCTATTAATATTAATTAATAGTTGGGCCTCGATAAAACGTTAATAAAATTACCAACAGACTAAAAACTTTCACGCTCATTTTAAAAACTCAAAACTTAAGCCGGACAGAAAATTATCATTAGAAAACCTTTCTCATTAAGAACTATTTTGCTTTATAACAAATGTGTACTAATTTATAAATTGACCTGATATTAAAAACTATTTTGTACCTTCTGGGTTTGTTTCCTTCAAAAATACCTCTTTCCGGTGAAGGTTTGTAGAAGAACACTTTATTATCTTCGCTAAACGATTGTGCTGAATTCGGAGGATAATCGTTTTTGGATGAGGCATATTGGTTTTTATCTGGAAAGCAGAAATTATAATAAAACTACAATTATATATAACATAACGTAATATAATATATATATATATATATATATATATATATATATATATATATATATATATATATATATATATATATATATATATATATATATATATATATCACTGTAACAATACAAAACTAATAGAATATTAAAGAAACCGATAAATTAAAAAAAATTATAAAAATCAAAGTTTTCGATAAAAATAGTATAGAAAATATAATATTTACACTACTTATTAGTGCTTCAAGGGAAAAGTGGACTGTGCTCACCTGGGTCTGAATTTGACCCAGTATTTTAGCTGCAAGTTGCTCCATAAGTGCGGAAATAGGATTCCCTTGTGGATCGGGGCTGTTGGTTGGGACAGAGATTCTTTGGGTTGGTTGGAACACGAAGGTTGGAGAAGGTATGGTGAGTTTACGGGATTTGGAATCAGCGGTCCAAAGAGGTTTCCTCTGTGAAGACTTTTGAGCCTTCACCGAGGGTCCTCGACTTGGTTTTTTCTCGCAACCTAGGAAGGTTGGAGTGCGCATTCCCTTGAGGAGTGCTCACCTGAGCACTTTACGCAGGCCATATATCGATTTATTTATTTGAAATAAATTCTGGTAATATAATTGCGGATACGTTGAACGATAACCTTGAAAATTTTAGACATATTAGATGCTCAGTTAGTTGTCATGTTAGTCAGTCGATGTTAGTATTTCTGTAAAGATGAAAAAAACGAATATCAAGCCTTAAATAAATTCTTGCATTTGAAAGGCAATACGCCTACATAAATTAAAGTCCAGGTGAATGCTATTTACAGGGACTCGTACCGTCAATTATTGGGCAGTTGAATTTAAACGTGGTCGTACTAATTGGAGAACGATGAACCTTCGAGAACGTGTTTATTGAGAACGTCATATATTGACTGAAGATTTGGGCAAGAAAAAGCTAACCGCCCGTTGGGTGCCGCGATTGCTCACACAGGACCAAAAACCACATTCGAATGAACATTTCCGAAACTCTTTTGAAGTAGTTTAATCAAAATAACTCGGAGTTTTGGCATCAATTAATAACTGGAGATAAAACTAGGATACACCACCACCACCTGAAACCAAGACACAGTCGAACTGGTGGACAGGAAGGGATAAATCTATCCGAAAAAGGCGAAGACTGTTCCATTAGCTGGGAAAATGATAGCGAATATTTTTTGGAATAGTCATGGTGTTGAATCGACTATCTAGAAAACGGAAAAACAATAACAGAATCATACTACGCATCATTACTTGACATTACACACATTGACAGACTTACATTTGAAGGAAAAGAAGGTTTTCTATCAAGATAACTCACCGTCTCACATTTCAGTGGACGCCATAGCAAACATTCACGAATTGGGATTCGAATTGATTGACCTCCCACCGTATTCACCAGATCTATCCCCCAGCCACTTTTTTCACATTTTCAAGCTCAAAGTTTCACTCGGAGGACGAGATTTTCACCGAATGAGGATACCATCAAGTTCGTAAACGACTATTTTGCAGAACAAGATCAATTACTATTTGGACGTATTAAAGAGATGGAAGCATCGCTGGAAAAAGTGTAGAATTTAACAAAAAAATATTTGTTTCTGTGTTTGGCTAGAAACTTTTTGAGACGTATTTGAGAGGTGGGACATGTGGGGAGAATGTGATAAAATCCAATAAGAATGGAGTGTGTGTGTATAAATTATCTTATTGTAGTACACCCTGGGCAACGCTATTACCAGCTTAACATTCACACAACTAAGGACACTACAAGGAAGCTATTGAGCGTAAATCTCCTCCAAAGTATGTAAAAAAATGGTCGTTGTTATGATCCCATGACAAGCGTTCTCGGACCTTTATTCAGAGTACTGCAACTGAATATTGAAGGAATCTCTGTTCCCAAATGTGAATACCTTGGAAGACTGGCCAGAGAAAACAACGTCAACACTAGATGCCTCCTGGAAGTTCATATACATTCAGAAAATCAATTCCTGGGACGATGCAGAATAATGGGCTTCATGCCAGGAAGTGTGACAGAGCTACTAAAATTAAACATCTGCTACACAAACATCATCAGTGTGAATAAACCATCGAGTGTAGATTGGCAGGATCCGGTATGGCTCTGAGCCGACCACTGAACCATAATAAATGTAGATATCCTGTAAATTACTTCAGCGATGAAACTCTTTCTACATGGACAGAAAATAACAACTTCTATCTACTATATGACGCAAAAGGTAATAAATCCTTCCTCTCAGCAAGATGTCAAACATCGTCTAGTCCAGACCTCTGATTTGCATCCCTTGATTATAAGAAAACGTCTATCCCAGCCACTCAAAAATTTTTAGAAGACTTCCCACATAACCAACATAGACCCTCCCTAATCAAACTGTCGTCATGAAAACTGCAAAGGTCCCAGGATGGAATTTTGGAAAGGCCAACTGGAATGCCTTCTGAGATAAAGTGGAAAAAAACATTGCAACCAGTAGTAAAAAAAATACAGAGAATTTGTCGACACCATGTACAAAGCCAGCATTCCAAGCATTCCAAGAGGATAGCAGGAAATATATACACCGTGTTGGTCAGGAAAACTAAAGCAACAGTTTATATAATATCAAAAGACTGGCAACACAAAACTGGCCAGCGAAATCATCAACAACCTAGATAAGGACAGAAAGAAACAATGGGAAGAAACAACCGAGAGTATGGACTTCATACACGTTCAAGTCGACAGGGCTAGTCACTCTCATTTAGATGCCTAAACATGGCAGTACCTCGACTACCAACGACCATTGATATTCACCCAGTTTAAGTTGCTGAAAGACTCCAACATATTACAAGGGACGTACCCGCTGATATGAAATTAGCCAGAGAAATTAAAAGTCGAGTACAAGTCAACTTCTACCAGTTACCGACAAATTCCCGTTTATGGTAGAGGAACTCCAAATTGCTCTAAATAAGATGACATTAGGCATTATGTTAACATATTCTGTTTTCTAGTCACGTCAAAAATCTGTTGACCTTCTGGGATTTTTTTAGTGTTGTATTCCTGAAATGCTTGTTTGCGTCGCTGCAATGCACTTTCGCATTCCGAGTCCCACCAAGGATGTTTTGTATTCTTTTTCAATGGGATCAGTTCCTGTTCTTTTTTGCGTAATTTTTCCCATGTATCTGCTTGTTCCTTTTCCCATTCCTCTGTTATGTTGGATTCCTTGATCTTTTTCGTGTCGAATTTTTGTAGATGTGTTTTCTTGTGATGGATTCTCCGTGGGGTGAACTTGACTTTGATGCATGTAAGGTAGTAGTCTGAGTCAATGTTCGCGCCCCTACGGACTTGGACATCTTGGATCTCTCTTTATTGTGGGTATGAGATCGCAACGTGGACTATCTGGAATTCTCCAATCTGTTGTATAGGCGTTCTTCATGTATTCTGTTTTCGTGGAGATTTTCTTAGGGATGTTGACATGATCTTCAGGTTATTCTGTTGGCATAGTTCTATGAGTCTTGTGCCGTTCTTGTTGGTAAATTTGTAACCGGGGAATTTGCCTACGTTGTTCTGATGGATTTTTTCTCTACTGATTTGTGCGTTAAAGTCGCCCAGTAAAATTCTGACGTTATCCTGTAGGAACTTTGCCATTACCTTCTCTAGTGTTGCCCAGAATTTCTCTGTAGATTTGGAGTTTTTCTTGTTATCCCCGTTTGTGGGGCATGTACGTTAATCATGGTGTATTTTTTATTGGCGCACTGTATGCGCATTATTATTAGTCTATTGTTTATGGGGGTGATTTCCTTAATAGAGTTAACTCTTTAAAGCTCTTGTTTGTCTATCCTGCTTTTGAATATGCGATAGTTCCTGTAGTCCACCGTGTCCTCATCCGTGATGCGTGTTTCTTGTAGGACAAGTACAAGTATCTTTTGCCTGTTATGTTCTGAAGTTAGGTTGTGAAGTTTTCGTGGTTGGATCAGCGTGTTGATGTTGAAGGTGTCAATATATATAGGTGTTTTGTAAGGAAATTTGCCGGAAGGCTCCGACTTTTTTTGAAATCGTGAAAATCCAGGTTCTTCAGAACTCGAACACCCGGTTGCCGTCTGTCGACGGGTGGATTGATTACTACCTGGGGTATCATTGTTATTACTTGCATGAGTCATGGTTGCTTATAAGCTTATAGGCCCAGTGTTTCCACTGGGAGTTTAGAACCAGGGATTGTTAGTTCCTGGAGTGTGGTGTAAGTCGTACCCTCTGGGTGAACAGACGCCGATCAAGTTGCCGGTGGTTGCCACTGCAGACGCGACCTGGGTTTTTCTCTGCCAGAGCCCTGTTAGCCGTCTGTTCCTGAAATAAACGTTTGGGTTCAGTCGTTGCCCGCTTCCTGCGACGTGATCGAAGGGTTGGAGTTTTAGAAAGGGAAAGATCCACATCAAAAATGGGCAAGGGGTTACTGGAGATTCAACAAAATGAAGACGAATGTAGAAGGAGGTAAATTACCAGAATTTAAAAAGAAGAAGAAGAAAAAGAGATCAAAGTTTTTGCTAATATCCAGTTCAATTCACTCAAAATAGGTTAAACATCCGTAATAATCATCTCCTTTATTTGGTTATCATCAAAACGCGCGTTGAGAAATTTCAACGTGTTTTGGTGTGAGTGGAGTTTCCAAAATTAAAATCACCGAAAATCATTACATAAATCACATTATGTCATAATATTAATTTTTGTCATAATATTAATTTTTTTTATTCTCCAGAATGTATACAAACCAACATCGCTACTGATCTCCATTTGATACTCTTCCAGCAATTTTTCTCCGCTTGGCAAATGCGTTATAAAATCATCTTGATCGAGTTCGATTTCCAAAAGGTCAACTTCGTCCTTGTTTTCATCATCGTTATCATTCAGCGGTTCGCTTTTGCCAAAAAGTCTCGATTGCATGATAAAATCCAACTGTTTTCTGATATTTTCATTCGTTGTAGTCTGAAAATTGGAAGTTCACGCACTGAAAAACTTTTCATTAACCTCAAAGACATTTACCACAAAACACTAAATTACATTTTAAATGTCCACATTCAATCATCTCTGATAATGCTAACATCGTGTAGCGTTGACAAATTATCGACCGCTACAGGTAAAATTGTTTTGAGCGAGTCTTATTTGAAAAGGCACCGGTATTCTCCGGGACGAACGCCGAGAAAGTCGAACATCTCACCTCGAGCTGGACAGACGTCTACACGTCGACATACATTTAATAGAAGTAATCCTTCCATTAAACGTATGTACATTAGCTGGCAAAGCCCTATATTTTTTTATATTTTTTTATCAAAGCCCTACTCAGGCTTATTCTTTTGTATTTTTGTAGAGGGTTTTAGGGCCTGGTCATTTTGAGGTCCGCTCATTATAGAACCCGGTCATTTTAGGGCTCACTCATTAGAGAACTCGGTCACTGGAGACTCAAGGTCACTCAAGATCTTATAGGACCCCGGCGTTATAGACACAGAAGTGCTCAGTAATCGACTATCTTTCTAGGTAACTAGATAGTCTAGAGACTGGATAATCGAACAGCATCACAAAAGGATAAGACCAGATAGTATTTTATTATTTTATTAGTTATTTCATAGATATTTAACGTTGATTTGGTTTAACAATTTGTTTTACTTCCTACTTTAAATTAATTGAATTTGATTCAAATTATTGATTAATGTGTCCATTACTTTCTGATAGTTCATTTTTTAAATCGAATAAAACAATTTTATACTTTGTTATCTATTACTATCACTAAATTTGGGTGAGTATAGTTTCTTAAAACGATCTTAGCAGCATTACAGCATTACAGCTGTTTATCTTATGTACCTAATTTTACACTTTTATTTGGGTAAATTTTGTACAATATTTTAAATAGTGGGGAATTTCGGAGATCTGTCTGATTCAGATCTGGCTTTATTATATTTATAAATTTCAATCGCTTCTAAAATGTTTAATTTTTTACTTTTTGGCGCTGTACGTAAAATGTATTATATATATATATATATATATATATATATATATATATATATATATATATATATATATATATATATATATATATATATATATATGAAATGGTTCGCAAAATCTGGTCTGGTCTTTCTTTGAATCTGGTCTGAAAATTTCGGCAGATTTGATTTATGATGCTTTATCTTTGACATTAAAAAGTAATTTACTATGACTGGGGGGTTTTAAACCCCATTTATAAATTATATTTCCTCAAAGAGGAGCGCTTTGTTCTGAAATTGGACCAAAATATGTAATTTTTCCGTATTTGTTTGTTTTAGTTTTAGTAATTGTTTCCGTTTTTTATTTATTAACTAACTAATTTCTTTTTCCTCGAAGCAGTTTTTTGTGCTATAAGTTTCATTTTTTGCAGTTCCATTTTTCTATTATTTTCGGATAGTGGAATTGTGAAAGTTCGGTTGATCATAGACTTATATGCTGCATATTTATGTGTAATGGGACTAGACCTTTCAATATCTAGTTTCTGGCTTTTCAATATCCAAGCAAAATAATAAACTAGAATTTTATATCTATAGAAACCCACATACTCAGATATAACAATTACAAAACAATCAATCCACCCCATTGGATCCACCAATATTTCAAAATATTCCAAAATATGTGACAAAATAACTAATTTTGCAAAACAGAAATAGTTTGACTTAGAAATTAAATGTACAGTATAAAGAGTATGCTTGAAATTCAGGCGTACAATTTTTACAAGAAATTAACTTTGAAATGAACTAATGTAGAACATGAATGTTGGTGCACTTTCCAAAGGAACATGTTTACAGCAGTAAATAGTAAATTTATTAAAAAAAAAATCATCTTTAAATAAAAAATTTTAAAAACTGAAAATTAAGCAGCCGAAAAAACATATTCTAAAAAAGAGTATGAACATAGTAGAAAATTTTTCAACACAGACGTTCGACAATCCAGAACTAGATCTCTTAAATAAAGGCCTCAATTTTGCTTAGCCGGCATCCTGTAGTACTTTGGAGGAACTGGTATTAAACATTTACCGGAGTCTTCCAAAGATTTCGTCAGAGAGTCATCTTAAGGCAAAATTGCAAAAAATATTTTAAATAAAAATCAAAATATGCCAAACATTTCTAAGATTGTCAAGCGTCTGCGAGAGAAAGATTGTTTTTATTTAAAAACTGACTAAGGTTGTGGTAATGGACAAACCTGATTACTTTGAACGTGTTGAAAAATTAATTTAAGACGGTCCATATAAACGTATTCCTCGTACTCGAGTTAAATGTTTTTAATAACAAGATTGTTTCTGAGTACATCTCCTTAACAAGATTATATATGAAGCAAAATTGTTTTCAACTTAATAACAGGTTTTACGAACAACAAGAAGGAACGGCAATGGGTCTCGGCAAGCTCTGTCACCGTTCTTAGCCAACTTATTTATGAGTAAATTTGAAAACGATGCGAAAAAGGAATTTAATTACTTTCCGAAGATATGATTAAGATATGTGGATGACATTTTTATAATTTTCGATTCAAAAAATGAAAACTAAGATGATTTTATTATGAACTTAAATAATAAATTCCAAAACATAGTATTCACGCATGCACTCGAAAACAGCGCTAGTTTGCCATTTCTGGATGTTTTAGTCAGTAGAAACAATTAAAATATGTTAGATTTTGATATTTTTAGAAAAAAAAACCAAGCTTTGAGATACATTCCTAACGATTCGAATCATAGCTTCCAAAATAAGATAGCTAGTTTAAATTTTATGGTAAATAGATTAATTAATTTTCCTTTAAATAAAGATAATTATAATAAAGAATTAAAATTAATTAGGGAGGTATCTGAAGTGTTACGGTTATAATAAGAACATTGTAGATAAATTAATTAGAAAACATACATATAGCAAATTATTGAAAGAATCTTCGACTTTTCAAAAGGATCAAAAAAATATAAATTCATGGTAATATCGTTTGATGCCCAATTAACAAGACGGCTACACAAAATTTTGAAAAAAGTGGACATTAATGGGTAATCATAAAGCATAAAGTAGATCAACATGAAAAGTCGGGAATTTAAGAAATTAGCTGTCAAGATTGTAATCGAAGGTATATTGGACAAACAAAGGGATCCAATATTAACGAGATATAAACACATTACTCACATCAGATATGGGAGAAATGAAAAATCTTTTGTTACCCAGCATACAATCGAACATGACCACAATAATGTGCATGCATATGAAAGCATTTAAATAGAAAAATGTAAAATGCGCTTCATCAGGTAAGTAGTACGCTTCCAAGGTAGTTGGTTAGCAATTAGAGTTCTTATATAAATAGAGCATAGTTTACTTTTAGAAATTAGATTAAATCATCTCCTGATGATGCTAATATGGTTAGCGAAACGTGCTTCTAAAACTTTAAAAAAAGTGATTGGGTATTTAGAGGTAAATCTCTTTGAGTTTAGTAATAATAAAGAAATAAAGACCCGCCTAGACAGTCATTGAACGATCAGACCGATCTCCGAAATTCCCCATTATTTAAAATAGTGTAAAAAATTTACCCCAATAAAAGTGTAAAATTAGGTACATAGGATAAAAAAGTTGTAATACCTTAGTTTTAAAGTAGTGTTTGAGAATGTAAAGTCGTTTTACGAAACTATAGTCACACAAATTTTGTTTAAAAATCTAAGTAATAGATAACAAAGTAAAAAATTGTTTTATTCCTTTTTAAAAAAAGTATAAAATTATTTTACTCGATTTATTTTGATTTAGTTTAGTTTAAGTTTGTTTGAGATAATCCAATTTAAATTCTTTTGTAAGTTAGATAAGAGCTCTTACATAATAAGAATGTCCATTAACATCAAACTTTTATCTTTATATGCGTAGTTTAGTCGTGGACACCACCGCTGGATTCGCTTTTTTGTGTTATAACTGTTTAATTTTTTTATTCTATTCTGTATGTTGTTCTCTGAAATTGTTTTTGTCCTTATTAAATATCTGGTACTTTTATTGAGTTTTTTTTACAGAAATAAACCTTCTCCCAGTTTTAGAGTTTATTTTTATCTTTAGCTGAAGAACTGGATAGAGAACCTCATTAACGTGCCTGAGTAACGCATCCGTGACCTACGACCCAAATGCCTTGGGCGAAAGTCTGCTGTCGCTGTAACTTTAGTCACACATTACAGCTCAACCAACAAAAGAAAACGTTACTGTGGCGAATCACACCAACATGGAATGTAACGCAAAACTAAGGCGAAAAACTCGGAGATATAAACTCATGATTTACTTCTCAAGTAAGGGCCGATTCTAAGCAATAAACTGTTAACAACTGTTGCAAGAAAAGTAAACAGGGCCAAGCCTAATAAAATAACAGGTAAAAAGATAAAATTAATTTTATATCTGGTTTAGTAGTTTCAAAATATTTTAGTTTAGTTCGCATGATTTTCTTAAACAGTGCAGCTCTATAATTTCTATCGAATTTTTATTATTCCAAATATGCTAAAACTATGGCATTCTTGGCAAGATAATGATCGTGCCTCCGGTAGTGCTAATTTTAAAAATAAACATTTATCGTCCGATGCTAAGCAAATTGTTAAAATGTGTATGTGTGTTTATTGAATAGGGGGCTTAATATAAATGCAGCCGCAGAAGAAACGTTAAAGATATTGTAACGAAGGCAATTAAAGCCAAACAAGTTCGTAGTGATTCTGGTAAAAGCAAATGTGTTGATGAAAGCGACAAGGAATTAATTCGAAGCTAAATTTATGCTATGTATGAAGAGCAAACTGTGCCTGCATTGCATTCATTGCAACAACGACTAAGGAAAGATAAAACCAACATTCTTTGCAGCACAACTAGCCTCCGACCATTAATAAAAGACAAATATTAATAGAATCACAACAATTGCGACGATGGCGGTTTGACTACTTAAAATCTATAAAAAAATACAGACTAGAAACTCCCATTATCTACCTTGATGAAACATGGTTCGATACGCATGAGATGTCAGCAAAAGGATGGGTAAATAAATCAAGAAAATGCCAAACCAAAGCCCCAGCAAACAAGGGAAAAAAATACCATTTTATATGCTGGTTCCGAGGATGGATGGCCCCCAAATTGTTTACGGTTGTCCTCCAAAAATATTAAACATTAATCTTTGGACTACCATGACGGCACCACAGGAGAACTTTTTGAAGATTGGTTTATAAATAGCCTTTTGCCCAAAGCGTAATTGTAATGGACAATGCAATGACATGACATGACATGAATATGACAATGCAAATAACACAAAATTGAAAATTCAGAACCATATGTTAAAAAACGATATATACTTCAAAAATACATATAAAAAATGTGATCTAGAAATATTAAAGATATTTAATATTAAAAAGGATGTGATACCATTGTTGTCGATACAGGACATACGGTTTTACGCCTTTCTCCGTATTACTGTAATTTTAGTCCAACTGAGCATATGTGGTATTAGATAAAATCCAATGTTAGAGCAGAAACCATTTATCCGACTCTAAGTGCAAGTGCTGCAACATTAATTAGGAAGGTTGTAGATAGTATTTCCAAAGAAAGTCGGATAAATTCGATTAACCTTGTTATTAAAATAGAAGATTTCTATGTATCATTTAGTAATATAGAACCACTTATTATTAATGTAGATCAAAGTGACAATGAGCGTGAAACCGAATTAAATGTATAATTAAATTTAAATTAGTTTAAGTTAATTAAGTTTATGTTATAATTTTTATTGTACTAATAAATTCAAATAATGTTTTAATCATACATAATATAAGTAATAATAATAATAAGAATAATAATATTAATAATATCGGGCCTCTGTCTTCGGTGACTATTTTTTTCCTTGAACCCAAAGATCCATCCACAATTAGAATATAAAAATCAAACCCAACAAAAAGCAGAAGCTAATAATCAAAAAAATAAAAATCAGACATGGAAAGGTCCGATTACCGAGGAGGCCACTGAACATCTGCAAAAAGAAAATATGCTCGAATAGGGTTCGAACGCAGCTCGATTAACATTGGTATAAGTTCTGGCTGTATGAGCAATAGGCCGGCTGGCTCGCCCCCCATAAGGAGGACTGTCAGTAGGACCGAGCGCACTCCGCGAATCAGATGAACACGTGAAATTAATATTGAAGTAATGATTGTCTATTATTACGTGAACCAATGCGCAGGTAAACCGCTACCTGGATGGAGAAGTGCACTTCACCAAGAATATAAGAAGAGGTTTGCTGAACCACAGTTATCAGAACAAAATTTAGCTGACCGTAACAATCTTATATACAGGAAAAAATATATTAGCGAAATGGAGTTAACGAACATCAAGAGAGAAGTCGGTAATAAATTTCATCAAAACATTACATATGACCCACCTCAAGAACATGACACTAATGTCCTTAACTTGAACACACAGGAGCAACCGATGATTACAAACTCCAATTCTAACAACGGAAGTATCAACTGAAAATGAAGAAACAGCCATGCATCCAGACTTTTCTAACATACGAGAAAAGTCCTACAGTCTCACTTTACTGGCTCAAATCCGCTATATATGCCAAAAATACCGATACTGTGCCATATTGCAAAATTCTACATTACTATAATGAAGGTCAATAAAGTTTTGAAATTGCATCTATCAGGAATAATGGATCTTAGCAATATATATCTTGCGCTGTATTGTGCAGCAGTAACTGTAATCGAGGTTTCAGGTCAGAAAACTTACACCCCCAATTCAACAAGATGCAATATCCAAAAAGATACGCCTGCCTGGAAAAAGCGCCTCGAAAATGATATCAGTGATTTTCGGGCGAAAGTTGACATTATTTCTGAGTATCTTGCTCAAAATGATGAAAAAAAACGAAAATAATTGCTAAAATCTAACATTGGATTTGAAGATTCAAACTTTCGCGAGAAATTATTAGACCTGAAAGATCGATTTAGACAAAAAGCTAAAGCGAAAGGGGCTAGACTAGCCAAATACAGTGAGATAGAAAAACGAAAACACCAAAACGCGATGTTTTAAAATAGCCAGAAGAAGTTCTATAGAGAACTTGAAGCCAAGGATAACCAGTCAAAACCTGAAAATGTAAATGTATCTAATTTTGAAAAATATTGGCAATCTGTGTGGAAAAGATCCGATGGTTATGAAAAAATGGCTCCGGGGGTTGCAACAATTCGAAAGCAGACTGATTCACTTCCACAAATGGAATCCAACGATCTCGAAGCGATTGACATTTGCACTGCCATCAAGAAAACTTAAAACTGGAAGACGCCTGGGCCAGAAGGACTACACAACTTCTGGGTCAAAAACTTCACAGCTGCTTACTAGGTTTTTGCCGATGCATTTAAAGAAGTAATGGCGAATCCTGATACTTTCCCCGATTTTCTGATGGAGGGCAATACCTATTTGTTATATAAAGAGGGTAATGCTAACCAACCCAGTAACTATAGTCCGATAACATGTTTATCCGTATTGTATAAATTTTTCACAGCCCTGCTCAACGAAAAAATTTTCCAACATTGTGACTATAGCATATTTGGAGAAGAGCAAAAATGGTGTATTAGGGCCAGTATGGGATGTAAGGAGCAGCTGACGATCGATGCTGTAGTTCTTGCGCAAGCGCGGAAAAAAACAGCGTAACTTGAATATGTGCTATATAGATTACAAGAAGGCTTTCGATAATGTCCCACATGATTGGTTAATAGAAGTTTTAAACATCTATAAAATTTGTCGGCAGATTACAAACTCTTTAAGGTATCTCATGAGTAAATGGAAGACTAATTTATTCATTTACCAACAGTACATTGGAACAACAAATATTGAGAGGAATATTTCAGGTAGAAAACCACCCGTGTTTGGTTTTGCGTACCGTTGAATCCGATGTCCACATTACTTAACAATAGCAATATTGGCTACAAACTTGATATGAGAAATTCCAGAAAACTATCACACTTGCTATACATGGACGACTTAAAACTCTGTGGAGAAACAAGAGAGAAACTAAATTCATTAATAAAAACAGTCTAAATATTTAGTAAGGACTTCAAAATGTAATTTGGACTGGAGAAATGCTCCACTATCAGCATACAAAATGGAATAATAAAAGAACACTTAACAGTCTCTAGCACACAAGAATTAGTATAAGAAGATTCATACAAATATTTGAGAATGCTTCAGAACCATAAATTTGATCATGGCCTATTAAAGAAGAATTATTCGAGTTTGTAACAAAAGCGTCTTACAAAACTCTTAAACACTTAATTGAATGGTGGAAACCTTATTAAAGCGATCAATGGCTAAGCGGGGCCAACTCTGACATATTCTTTTGGCATTGTTAAATGATCTGAAGCAGATCTTGATGAACTGGATAGATTGACACGAACAACATTGACAAGGTTCCGATGTTTACATCCAAACTCGTCCACATAAAGTCTATATATTACAAGAAAGTTGGGAGGCAGAGGGCTTGTAAATATCAGGAATCTTTGTCTCAGCCAGGAAAATAGGACGAAAGAACGCTTCATTAATTCAAATAGCAGACTAATGAAACTGGATGTAAAGAAGGACCACTGAATCTAAATAGACACAATCGTGTTGATAGTAGAACAATACTGAAGGATGACGTTCAAGAATGGAAACAACAGACATTACATGTGAGATATCCTAAATCACTTGAGGATGACTCCACTGACAAACATTTGTCTCTAAAGTGGCTTAGCGATGGACTATTATATCCACAAACAGAAGGCTTTGTGACAGCTATTCAAGATAAGGTAGTAAGGACAAAAAATTATGAAAGACATATACTACACATGAATGTTGTCGACAAGTCCAGAAAGTGCGGTGTGTGGGAGAAACAATTGTACACCTTATTGGAGGGTGTCCAGTCCTTGCCCCTAATGCTTACCTAGGCAGGTATAATCAGCTGGCGAAAATAATACACCAGCAAATCGCTTTAAAGCACTCGCTATTTGATAGGATACCTCCACCATATTACAGTACACACGTTCCCCCATACTTGAGTCAGCAGATGCCATTCTTTACTGGGATAGATCAATTACAACAGATCGGACAGTTGACTATAATAGGCCGGATATTGTTCAAATTAACAAAAAGCAGAGGAGAGCTTTCATAATTGACATTGCGATACCACTCTCTCACAACATCAGAAAAACTGAAATGGAAAAAGTCATGAAATACGAAAATCTTGCATTTGATCTAAAAAATCTGTGTTACCTTTTGTTATATCCGCCGAAGGCCTAGTAAGCAAAACCTTTTCCAAAAACCTAGAAATTTTTGGTGTTTCAAAATCAATTACCACAGTAGGGCAACGAGCAGTTCTCTTACAAACTTGCCACATTGTTCATAAGGTACTAAGCTGAATGGGAGGAGCTGAACTGCTTTCTCATCTTGGCATTGTAAACCCGACCAGGCTAGGCTGAGACGATGAATCATATTTGTGATGATAATAATAATAATAATAATTTAACAATATCTTATTTTTTCCAAAATTATTCAGAAGTTAAACCACTCCGACTCTGGTGCCTTTAAAAAAATTAGGAATATTTTTATTGAAATGTATTGGGGCAATTAGCATTTTGCCGAGAGGCAACAACATATCTTGAACCGGACTATATATGATATACTTGGAATAAAATTTGAAACGCCCGCAAACGCCCGCCCGGCGTTTCAATTTAAGTATAGCTTATACCTGGTATATTCTTGCATTGTAGAACTGGCCCTCAATCTACATTATTTTTTATTCTCCAATTCTAAAAAGTAAAGTAAAGTTTTGGGGTTAGAGGCGCATCAGCAACTGAAAAGGCTATTTAGCGACTGGACCTACAGCTTAACGTGGGTTCCGAACCACGGTCATCAGCTACTGAAAACCCCGGTCAGCACCCCCCTCAGGCTATCAACCCTTAGTTTTGTGCTTAACCGAAAGTATCGAGAAGCCTACCGACTGGCGAGTGACCAACGTAGAACACCTCTCAGAAGGCATCCGGCCTTACCCAGCCTCGAACTGGCGTGACTGAGGGGTGATTCCTTGTCAGATTTTACACTCTTACCTAGAAACATTCACAAGAATTTTTTGTTTTTTAGAAAAACTTTTTTGCCTAGAACGGGAATCGAACCCGCTCCACATTAACTGCCGTATCGTAAGGCTGTCGCCTTAGACACCACAGCTAATGTGGCTCCTCTCTCCAATTCTGCCGTATTGACATTACAAATTGTGACTAGATTTAATCTATCTAACTAACAATATTTTATAATCTATTATCTTAAATAAAATCTACATAATCTGACTAAGGCCAGCAACACCGAATGGAAATGCTATCGGATCCTAAGGTTACGTGTTCAAACACCATTCGGGAACAACAAAACCAAAACAGACAGCATGGCCACGTGTCGACAAAAGAATACGTTACTGTGGTGAATCACGCCAACATAAAACTACAGCGAAAAACTCACAGAGACAAACTGACGATTTAGTTTCCAAGTAAATTTAGCTACATTGAAAACGGAGGAAATGGCATCTCTCCTCAAAGATAAAACAAAACTATCGCTAAATCGTTAGCGTAATCCAGACTTGTTTCTATCAAACAAGTACAGAAGAAGTAGCAAAAAGAAAATAACGTTTCAAAAAAGGAAAGACCTAGCAAAAAATATATACACAAAAAACCGCCAGCCTGAAAGGAAAAGAAATCGAAAACGTCACTAAGTCAAACTATGGGCATTCTGATCATATAAGGGCTCTTGTCTAACTTACAAAATAATTCAAATTAGATTATCTCAAACCAACTTAACTTAAACTAAATTAAGTGAAATTAAATCAAATTGAATTAAATTGAAGTAAATTAAATCACATTAATGTAAATTAAACCAAATTAAATCAAACTAAACCAAATTGTCAAACTTTATTAAATGATAGCTTGAGGTGAGATGTTCGACTCCCTCAGTCTTCATCCCGGAGAATACCGGTACGCTTTCAAGTAAGACTCGACAAATCTTACCTGTAACAGCCGATAATTTGTAAACGCTACAATGGCCAATGAAATGTAATTCGAGAAAATTTAAAAAAGTTGTTTATTGTTTAGTGTTAAATCTATTTGAGCTTAATATTCCACACAAAAGATTCGGATAAAAGGTTTGCAGTTTCTCATTGTTTACCCGAATAAATCTCATCAAGACCTTGTCCAGTTCTTGTCTCTTTGCTTCTTCAACTATTTCTTCTCTTTCCAATAAACTGAACATCATACCGTTGATGTACGGTAAGCAACATTCGTTTTCACTTAAGACGAATCTTTTGATCAGCTCTATTACTTTTTCTGACATTTTGGTTGCTATGGCTTTTGCTTCGTCTACCTTAAAACAAATATAATTTATAATCTGCGTTCGTTCTGTTAGTTCAGATGTTCAAGATCAAGTCTAATATATTGGGTTTTTCTATAAGTTTCCGCCTTTTATTTTTATTAAAAACTTTTATTGAAAAAAGCAACAATTATAATATCATATTAATTAGGGATGTATTTAAAATGATTATTATCAACAAAATTTCGGAATGGCAATGGGTTCTTCTCTTTCTCCTTTGATCAGTAATATATTTATGGAGGAACTCGAGAATGACATATTAAATAAACCTCTTAAAAAGCCATTAATATGGCTTAGGTATGTTGATGATATTTTTGCTATATGGCAACATAGCATTGACGATCTAAATATTTTTTTACAAGATATAAATTCTCGAGAGCCTACAATTAAGTTTACTTTAGAGTTTGTAAAATTTTTTATAACATTTTTACATCTTTAAAATGTTGTTCGTTAGGCAAATTTATTACAAAAAAGAATCACTGAGAAATTTGTCTCCGTTTGGTTTAAAGGCGCAATCGGTACCGGTAGTTCCTCGTTATGAGGAACTGGCCTAAGTGTAGAAGGCAAATTTGGATAGTGAATTTTGTCCTTTTCCTTTTTTGAAATTCCTTCTGTTTTCGTGATACAAAAGTAGCTATCACTTACATGGTCAGTAGGTTCTCTCTATACCATAGGAACCTATTTTAAAATATAAAAAATAAACTTTTTTTATTTCCTCGGATATAAATCTACTGACTTTAAAATAAATCGTCCGCGTATATAATGAAACTTATCGGCTGGATTCTTGCAAAATCGACGGCTAGAACATGCCATTTTATAGAAAATCGACTTAAACACTTGAATGTACTGTAAACGAGACAAAAACAAACTAAACTATAGAAAACAATAAAACTGTCCTTAAAGGTTCGTAGAATAGTGTGGCAATACCCGATCTACGGTCTTGTGGTAATTTCTACATTGTCCATTCTACAGTCAGGTAATAATTTAATTTATCCCACGATATAAAAGAGAAGGAAGTACTTCAAAGTGTTTTAATAACTACGTAAATGAAACGTAAAAGGGGTATTTTCATCAAAGTTACAAAAATCATGTTGACCTGTGTGATTGGTATTTGCAAACCGATTTCATAAATCACTGGTTATGGGGGTGTTGGCTATGAGTCCCTTATTACTCGTCGAGTGATAGGAACTGGTCGGCCATCTTGATTTGTTGAAGCAAAGCATGTGCGGGCTAGTTTCGGAATTCCATCTGGCCGATTTGAATCTTTCCTTGTCTTTAGGGTCAAAAATTACGTTAAGGTTATTTGTTTCCGCCCATTCTGCCATTTTGCTCCACTATTGTCTGTCTTTCTAAATCTCTAGTTTACATTATGGCTGTTAATGTTCCCCATATAGATAGCTGGATGTGACTTCCTCTGGCCATTGTGTCAATGGAGGTATATAAAAGTTTATTATTTTGAGGTTATTGATTTCAGTGATAATGGTATGAATGTTAATTGTCTCACTAACAGAGATTAATCTTGCATTCTGTATCTTCTCCCGGACGTACGTTGCTGATCCATTGGAACGATGATGGATAAAGCCCAACAGACGAAAGCCAGATATGCTCCCATGAGAGCGAAGTTGTTTCTGATTCTCAACGTGGGTTTCTTGCACTAACACCGTCGATATCATCGTCGGTTGGAAGTTTGTGAAGGTACTCGCTTTTTGCTTTATTAATACCCTTAATATTCAACTGGCAAACTTTTTTCCGTTTGTTTAAATCGTTTGTTAAAATTTCGTGAATCATGTCTTTAGTCATATTTAATTTATCCGCTGTTCACCTCGCAATCGAATTCGTATCGTAGGCGATCATTGCACGTACTTTTTCAATTATCCCATAGCGATTATTGTTTTCTGGCCGATCAGGTTTTGGCTTCCAGAGCATCACATCCATTCTGGAATCGCCTCTACAAGTCGAACACACGTGCACGGGATAAACAATCATCACCATAAACTTTTTTCATAGATGTTTATGTAAAAGTTTTACCGAGCATGAAACAAAATTTAATATTAGTTCTTTTTGTTCCATCGTGTTTTTGTGACGAGGTAACAAAAAGTACTGCCAATTTAAGCACTATAACTTAGTAATAATAATAATAATAATAATAAATGCCTTTAGTAATTGATTAAATGTTAACGGAAAGGGCTAAGTCTAGCTCAACGAGCTACTCATACTCAACCCGTATCCAAAAACCAATTACAATACACTTATATAGTACTAGCCATAAATAAAGTACACAAACATAAAGTAACATTCTGCACTAAACTCAAAGAGATTAATTGAAATTCAAAAATTAATTCAAGACGGTCCGTATAAACGATTACCGAGGAATCCATTCTCAAAAATGGTCAACGAAGTCATGGATACATTGAAATCTTGTAACAGCCTTATTTCTCCTTCTCTAAAAAACAAACTGCATATTTCTAATCCAAAAGTGCCAAGATTGTATGCCTTGTCTACCAAATGTTCATAAACCAGTAAAATCAATGAGACCAATTGTAAAAGTCTCCAACGTACAACTTGGCAAACGGTTTACAAAGGAATTTGAAAATCTACCAAACCAACTACCTTCCTGTTCTGTGATAAACTCAACAAAAATTATAGAAAAAGTCAAAAACACACATCTGCAGGAAGGTGAGGTATTAGTTTCCTTTGACGTCTCATCGTTGTTTCCGAGTGTCCCGATTCCATATACCTTGACATACCTAAGCAATAACTCGAGTTAAATAGTTTTAATAATAAGATTGTTTCTGAGTACATATCCTTAACAAGGTTATGTATAAAGCAAAATTGTTTTCAACTTGATATCAGGTTTTACGAACAACAAAAAGGAACGGAAACAGGCAATCCTCTGTCACCGTTCTTAGCCAACTCATTCATGGGTAAATTTGAAACCGAGGTGTATCCGAAGTGAACGGTTATAACAAGAACATTGTAGATAAATTAATTTGAAAACATAGGTTTAGAAAATTATTGAAAGAATCTTCGACTTTTCAATAGGATCAGAACAAAAATAAATGCATGGTAATACCGTTTGATGCCTAATTAACAGGATGGCTAAACAAAATTGGACATTTTGGACATTTTGGACATTAAGGTTGTGTACAAACCATACAATGAATTAAGAGAAATCCTGGGTAATCCAAAGGATAAAGTAGATTAACATGAAAAATCGGGGATTTACGAAATTAGCTGTCAAGATTGCGATCGAAGGTATATTGGGCAAACAAAAAGATCTATGTTAACGAGTTATAAAGAACACCTTAGCCGTATTATATATAGAAGAAAGGAAAAATCTTGTGTTGTCCAACATGCAATCGAACATGTCCACAATATAGACACTATATAGAATTAGTAATTTAAGACTCGTTAAAAGTATAAATAACAATAATAATAACGGTATAAAGGACTTGTTCCGTTCAGTCAACTTTTTCAATTATTAATGTAAGGCTTAGTAAACTTCACGGTTCGTTTTCTCTTTCCTTTTTTTTCTGTTTTTCTTTTTCCTTTTATCCTTTTTTTACACGCTTCATTAGGCAGGTAGTACGCTTCCTAGATTAGAGTTATCATTTAAATAGAACATGTAAATAGAACATTTATCATATGAATAGAACATTTTAGAATTAGATTAAATCATCTCCTGATGATGCTAACATGGTTAGCGAAACGTGCGCCAAGAACTTTAAAAAAGTTATTTGGTTTTTAGTGGTAAATCTCTTTGAGTTTAGTGTTTTACATCGAACGGTCCCTTAGAAGAATTGATCTAACATTCTGCAGATAAAAATAAAAATAAGACAACGTATGTGCCCGAAAATAAAACACACAAACAGTAACAAGTAATAACAAATAATAGCTCAGCTCGTATTCAAAATTACAAAATAATGATATAAAAGAAAATAGCTAAGATTCAACAATGAAAAAGGAAGATAATCATAAACTAATATACAAGGTTTTATCTCTGAGCTGATAGTAGACCTTTTTTAAATTTAAATCTAATGTGCTTTCTGTAGAACATTAAATGACATCTCAAATCTCTGCTTCGACAGTTAAACAATTTAGCAGCATTGTAGGGCATACTAATCAAAATAAGGGCGAGTAAATGAAAATGGTCGCAACCGTACCCAGCCCTCCCTACACTTTATCGGCAATAATCACGGAAAGCTTAAGGTGTTCGCTTTATCCGGACCTCCCCTACATATATCCGGTTTCGATTCATTACTATGCACCAGAAATAGAAGGAAGAACTAAAACAGTGGGATTTACTCGACGATTCGGTCCGGAAAAAAACGAATCCACTTCCACTTCCCGGAAAGGTCGTGGCTACTATTTTCTGGGATTCTGGAAGGCATTATCTTCATCGACTGTTTGGAAAAAGGAAGGACAATCATAAGAGATTAGTGCGTGCTCCATAACTGGTCAAATTTCATGAAGAGCTGATAAATTCATAAAAAAAGCCCGCGTTTAGTAAAGAAAAAAGTGCTGCTTCACAACGGCGATGTACCCGTAAGCAAAATTAATCAATTTGCTGTATGAAGTGATTTCGCATCTACCACTCTAATCCAGATGTGACACCTCAGACTTCTTTTCGTTTCCAAACATGAAGAAATAGCTAGCTGGAAAGAAATTCAAATCAAATGAAGAGATAATCATCTAAACAGAGATATCATAATAAAGTTGGAAAATCATTGGACGAAGGGTATCGAAAAAGGGCGATTGAGTTGAAAATAAATCAATTTTCGATTAAAAAAAACAAAATTTTATTTAAAAAGTATCTGACTTTTAACTCTAGGCTTATATATTTAACACTTTAACCCCTAAACCTATATTGAAAAAAGATATACGCCCAAACTGGAACCTTTGTTAAGACAAGTGGTTTTAAAACTTCTTTACGGAAAACTAAGAAAACTTTAGATATTCTTTTGACGTTTCACTTGTCATTTAATGACAAGTTAGTACACACAGTTTACACAGATTAATTATGATGCTACTTCTCACTTATGGCCTATGTGTATCAACATTATGACCGAGGCTGCTCTACGCCTAAACCGCCGTGGTTTTTAACCGCGTGATTTTGTGGGACAAGAAAACTAATAAAAGTGGCCGCACCGGTAAAAACCACGCCACAATTTGTAACCAATAGAACTTAGTTAGCAATTTGTGTCTTCTTCATCTTCAACATCTTCTTTATCTATTTCTAAGTATTAGAGCAACAATACATACTGCTCTCTTGAATTTCGTGATTTTTAATCGCAGTGTGTGCGTCTCGAGGAGTTTCATGGTTATAGCAGTTAACCTCTCGCTGGAAAAACCGTAGTGCGGCCTCGGCCTTATACACATTATATTATATAAGTAGTGTTTATTCAAGGGCTTACAAACAATTAGACTATTTCAAAGTTACATTGTGAGTGTCAAAAAACAATTTATACAAATAAATTTTTTATTAGGACATCCAGAGCACCTAGTATTGTACTATTTCGAATGTCTAGAGGCTCAAGGTCGACCGTATTTCTCTGAGAAATTGTTATAGCAAATGACCCAACGTCCTCTTTTGTTATATTCTTCCAATCTGTGAAAAGTTAGCCGGATGAGAGGTTCTGGATCGTCGACATTGCACAATCCAGCAACTAAATGTTCTCTAAATGTGGTTATATTCATATTTTCATTTAAAGCTTTGTTATAAAAAATGAGCGCATTGACTACCACCGTACTTGTACGAAGTTTTTTTGCTACTTTTCGGTACCATTTTATAGATCTTCGAACTGGATTACTATAAGAAGACTTCTGATCTGATACATCTATATATAATTTAACACTATTATACTCTAATATTGCAGATGGTTTTATTTTGAGAAGTGCTGAGAAGAGGCTGCATGCAACTCTAGTACAACTTGATTAGCCATTGATTGATCAGTCGGCCTAATTTCTTTACCACCATAAATTTTCATTTTGTATGGGCAGCCATCTTGTCCACATAACTTAAAAAATTTGACCCCGTACTGATTTCTCTTATCCTGGTATATACTGCAAAAATGATAACCGCTCTTTAAATGGCTCATCTATACAAATATATTTTCCGGGGGAGTCTGTTTCTTTCAGGACATATTTCGTTGTCTGAAAAAATGTAAGCAAGCCCGCAATGCTTCGAATCTACATCGTGACATGTTGGTTGTCTTACATATCTCGCATTTATGAATAAAATTGGCACTCCAAAAGTCCCTAAGCCGTGGTTTTGGGTTTAACCACATCCAGATAATAAGGCGTAAAAATGTAAACATTTTGTCTTCATTTGTGTCATTCCAATTGGCTAGCACCGAATTTTTTCTGTTTGGACTTTTTAGGTCGGTTCAGCTCAACATTACTTTGAAGAGATGTGGAAGTAAAAACCACAGACATCCAAACGTGTGGGTACCTACCTTGCCTATTATTGGTTTTTGTAGTTTTCGTTTCTTCCGTTTATTTCCATCACTAGACAAACCCTCGCTGGAATACTCAGAACTCTCCGAAAATGAAGGATTCTCTTCCGAATCTCCAGCAAATGGATCCTCAATATCACTATCATTACTCATTTCACTTAAATGATCCGCAATATATTCAAGCCCTCTTTGTTTTTTTTTCTATTATTTGACATAATATATCTATTCGCAGACAACAAAATATTCACTTAAAGACGTTCGTAACAACCGCTGATTACACACTGACCGAAGCAAAAGTAAACAATGAATACGTGTGAAGTTTGCTGTCTTGCCACTATGATCGCCATACGAAGACCAAACTGTTTAGATAAAGTGGAAGCCATAACCTGGAGCTTGACGACTCCCCATATAAAACCACGGAAACTGCGTTCTCGTGAGAAACACAGCCAAAGCGCTAAGCACAGCTAAATGCGCTCTCCTGAGTGTATAATATATGAACACACAAGTTGAGCGGAACATTTTTTGTGTATTAAATGTAATAGTCGTAAAGGTTGCACGTGATAATGTTTCACCACAATTCCTAATTTTGATAATCTTTAGTCATACAAACCAAACAAAGATTCATAAGCAATGCCGAGCAATATTCCAAACAATATCTTGATAGCTTGTCATAAAATTCATCCAGATAATCGATTAAAACTTCAAAAAGGCCTTCTGATACCATTCGAATACGGCATTGTTTTCGTATGGACAGTTTTTGTACACTGGCTATCTGAAAATTAAATAAAAACATATAATTAATATTTTCTAATTTTGCTGGAGAACAGAAAAAAAATCGACACTATCAAAAACATACGAGATGTGTAAATAAAATAGTGATGCTGGTGGCATAGCTTCAATCTGGCAACACTATTGGCGTCCCCTATAAGGGGGATGCGGCTTCGATACAAGTTTGAACTCTTCTAGAGTCACTTGGTGGTCCATAGCAATTCCTTTACAGAATAGGATTTTAGGAGGATATTATAGGAGAATAGAATTTGTGTCCTACAGAATGTCAGTATGCTTGTGATCTTAAATTTGTTCATTCCGGCTATTTTTGGCCGTGGTGAGATTGGAGTGTGTCATTCTAGGCTTTGGCGCTTCATAACCAGTTTACATGATGCAACCAGTTGACAATGACTTGTTTCAGAAAATGAGGGTCATTTTCAATCACCTCATGAAAAATATTTTCTTAATAATTGGCAACCTCTCCAATTGTTAGATAAATTCATTTTTTTTATTTCACTGTCCTTTGAAACAAAATGCACTGATGCAATGCACTGACACACTGAAATAATTGTGAAATATCCTTATTTGTCGTGAAGATGTTGCGACGTTGCCGCATCGTTCTTGGCTGATGTAGGGCATGAATTTTAATTAAAAAAAATGTTTTAACAATGTTCTTTAGTTTATTTGCAGTTTTTTGGTTATATAACAATCAATTAAGAGTTGTCAAACATGCTGTTACACATATTTCCTTAAAATGCTAATTGTTATCATAGCTTTTCGATTGGTGATTAACATTAGCATTTTTTTTTCACGGAAACCCTTAAATTTTGTTCTAATGATTTTTTTTCTTTCTAATGATGTGAAGAATCGTAGGTTAAATTTACGAAAGTTACTTCCTTTACGCTTTGTATATCATTATCATCATCATCATCATCATTTGGTCATTGTCGATCCGTTGCAGGATGAATGCCTCCCCATCATACTTCCAACTCGCGCGGTCCTGAGCTCTCTGCCATTCGGGTCCAATATACTTGATGATGTCATCCGTACATCGTGTTTTCGGTCTTCGTTAATGATCAAGCGGTATCCATTCCAAGATTGTTTTGGTCAATTTGTCGTCACCTTGCCTCGCTATATGGCCTGCCCACTTGCATTATTATTAAGAATACCACTTCCAGAATTATTTCACTCATTATTCCCATTATTTCGCCCATCATTTTCCAATGAAGTCACTTATTTTTGTATGTTCTCTGATCCATCTACAGGTCTTTCTGTCCCGCTTTGTAATGCCAAACATACATCTTCCATTCCTCTCTGTGCTACCCGAAGCTTCTGAACTGACTGTAATGTGAGTGTCCGTGTTTCATTTCCGTATGCCAAAATAGGCAGCACGCACTGATTAAAAACCTTTCAACCTTCAGACAAAGTCGGAGTCTGTTCATAAATACTATATTGAGCCTGCCAAATGCCGCCATCCATACTTCCAATACGCCGTTCCGCTTCCCGGGCAATAACTCTCTCCATTGAAATCCTTTGCGTAGTGGTCCACAACCTCCAAATCGTTTCCTAAAATAAGAAATTCTTCTGTTGACAGCAAATTTGTTGAACATAATCTGACTCTTTGTCAAATTTATTTTGAAGCCAAATGGTTATCCCGCCCTTTGCAGTTCTTGTATCTGTTTTTGTAGCCCTTCTGGGTGTTGTGAGAGAAGAACGATATCATCTGCTAAAATGACTTAGGTATGCACCATTAATTTTTATTCCCTCCTGTTCCCAATTCGAATTACGGAATACCTCTTCAAGGCAGGCTGAAAAAAGAACACGCGATATTGAGTCACCCTGCCATACACCACATTCTACGTTGATTTGAATTGTAGCTTTATCATATATGGATCCCAGTAGGTTCACATAGGCTCTGTGTATCCCCTGGATAACCAATACATCCATTATGGTTTGCTTTGATATTGAATAAATGTCTTTTCATAGTCAATAAAAGGGAAGCACAGTGGCAGGGTATATTCATTGTACCTTTTTATAGCCTGTTGGACAACTTGAATACGATCCATTGTACTGAATCCACTTCTGAATCCTGCCTGCTCTCTTGGTTGTGCGTCATTCAGTGTTCTTAATTTTTTTTTATATATTATCTTGGTGAAAACCTTGTACATTACTGATAGGAGGCTTATTAGGCGGTATTTTTTTAAATCTTCATGTGCTCCTTTCTTATGAACAGGAATCACTTCAGCATTTTCCTATAGGTTGGGTATTTTTTTATCTTTGAGGCATTTTGATTACATACAGTATTTTATGTAAAGTTCGACCACCAGCTTGACAACCGTTACATTGTCCTTTCCTGGAGCCTTTCCATTCTTCATCGCTTCTGTAGCATTTATCACTTCTTCTAACAGGATATCTGGCATTTGCTCATCCGTGGGCACTACTGTCTTTGACGGGTCTGATAATGGTCTGGTAATTTAGTATATGATGTTGATCGGTTGCTATGATCCTGAACGCAATTTAGACAATGTAGAGGAGGAGTGCATTCCGTACCCGGGTGTTCATCTTTTCCACAATTTGAGTATATGGACGGAATATTACATGATGAAGAAATAAGTCCACATTTTTGGCATTTGAAGCATCTCAAAGGATTTCGAATATATGGTCTTACCAATAAAGATAGGTAGCCCACTCTTACTCTTTGTGGTAGTGAATGTAGTCTGAATGTTGATCACGCTTGCTGTTGGTAATATTAATCCGTCTTTCTTATTTGTTATTTATTTTATTTATGTGGCTTCTTGATCTTTCAGGCCTTCCGATAATTCTCCCTCAGTGCAGTTTAGTAAGTCCAGAATGGAGATCACTCCCTTGCAAAAGTTCAGAGACCTGTAAGGTTGTATTTTATTTGCTTGTTTTTCATTTGAGACGATGACTAAGAGTGTTCCATTTTTTAATTTCGTTACAGACTCTAGTTAGTTCTCCCAGTTGGCTTGAGAGTGATTTATGAATTAAACGGAGAGATAGTTTCAAAGGATATATTCTGTCATATAAATTTGGTTTATAGTTCTTACCGCTTATATTTTTAACTGGTGACTATATTCGGGTTTTTTTAGTCCCTTATATGAATGGAAATTTTGATGATGAAATATTCGCCATTAGTTTCCATGAGTAAGGAGGATCTATAAGATTACCCGTGCAGTGCGCCTTACACGGGCTACCCGCAATCTTATACTCTGGAAGGGCGGGAGGTACTCCAGGGCTCCGTTCACGACACCTGATGCCTCCAGGTGCCATTTAGCCATAATCGCGGACCGTATTACAACCTGGCTTATGGGAGACTCGGGCTCCAGGGGCGTCACTCCCCGTACCTAGACAGTAGTCTAGGTCCCGTGAGCGACATATATGCATGAATGGAAAGGTAACTACAAAGGCAATGAATACGAATTCAAGTAATTTTATATGGAAAGATTTTTATTTTATTTTATATTTTATATGAATGGAAAGGTAACGACAAAAGCAATGGATACCAATTCAAGTAAGGAGGATGAATTGAAAAATTTGAAAAGTTAAACTTAAAGTTACTCCATACTAAATTATGGAGGTATGAGGTGGGAATGAAGATATAAGCTAATAATAGGAAATATAATAGTATGGAAAATTAATTAGTTATTACAAATACAAAATTTAAAATAGAGATGTACACAAATTTATTAGGGTAATGCCGAGTAGAAAAGAAAATTCTATAATAGACTATCTGGCAGTATCAAAAATGCAATTGGGAAGAATAAGAGATACAAGAGTGATGTGAGAATGAGAAGTGATCACTATACGGGTCCAGACAAGAATAGTAATTAAGGAAACGGAAAAGACTAACAAAAAGAACAAAGGAATAGTAGTTAAAAAAAATAGGAGCATATAAATGAAGGGAATAAAAGGTGTAACAATGATTCAGAGAAAAGTAAAGTGATGAAGAATAGTATGTTGTTGAAGCATTGTGGGAAATACTTATTAATAATATTTTAGGCAATGCAAAGGTGGTATGTGGAACATCAACATTGACACATAATATAATACAATCAGCTTGGTAGTCAGAAGGCATAAAACAAGCCATTAAGGATAAGATTATTAATATAAGATAATCGCAAAAATGCAATTTTAAAAGCCAAACAAAAATCATTGGGGAAATTGGATATAAAATGGATAGATAATATTTCCAATCGAGAGCGATAATATTTCCAATATTCAAGAAGGGAGACAAAAGATTGAAATTATAGAGGCATATCCTTACTGATAAACTTACAACCGAATAGATATATGAAAGCATATTAATGGAAAGGTTAAAAGAATAGAATGGGCCTGGATGAGGCACAAAACGGATTTAGGTCCGGCAGAGGAGTAAATGATGCGATGTTTGTAATACAATAATTAATTGAGAGAATAGAGACAGACCAAACCACCTGCGTTTTACAGATATTTCAAAAGCATTCGACTCTGTAAATAGAAGTCAAATTTGGAAAATACTGGATAAATATAATATAAATAAATAAATAATTAAAAGTATCTCAAACCTGTATGCGGAAATTACAAACTATGTAAAACAAAAAATAGAGTATTCCAAAGGTTATCAACTGCATTTGAAGTAAGAGAGGGAGGGACATTAAGTCCCTATCTATTTAATATAGTAATGGATGCGATAATTAAGAAATGTAACAAAAAAATAAAGAAAACAACATGGGGATATTTTAATCTAGAAAAGGTAAAAATAAATCGGACGACATATTATTGTTTGCGAAAAGGGAAAAAGACCTACAGTATAACTTAAATGTATAGTATGAATAGCTGGACAAAAGTCAACTAGCAATAAACCGAAGTACGACAATAATAATGGTGATATTGAAAAAATAGAAGAAAATATGAACTAGATTGGAAAACATAGAGCTGGAACAAGTTAAATACTTAGGAATAGCTACAGTGGAAAATGGAGAGATAGAATTATAAATAGAAGAAAGATTAAAAGCCAACACTAGATTATATTATTCGCTAATTAAAAAAATATTTAATAAGAGATAAATGAAAATAGATACTAAGATTAGAGTACATAATGCATCATGCATCCCAACTTTGACATATGGCCCCGAAATGTGAAAGCTAAATGAACATCAGAGAGGAAGTATACAGACCTGCGAGATGAGAGTATTGAGAAGAGTATTGAGTAGAAGAAACGATAAGGGAAATGCACTACGATGGTTTGGACATGTATGCAGAATACCTTACACGAGACTGACCAAGAGAGTGTGGAAAATGGGAAAAAATTGAAAGAAACACAGCACGAAAGAAGTGGAATAATGGGAATGACATGATGATAGATTGATGGTCTCAAGCATTACTTAAAAAGAAAAGCTATCTGAAAATATGGAAGTTATTTATATCTCATTTCTATATTATTGTGAAGTGCGTAGGCTACCTCGAGCAAAAGTGATTCAAAGGGTGTTAGAACTCAAAGAACAACTTAGAAACCACTGACAAGATACCGGATTTTGTGGATATTTTTATCAAGACATTCCGCTTCGAAGTTCACCTTCAATCGAGTATCGACCTTGTGAGAATGCTTTAAACCACCGGAATACCTAGACCCTTGACACAACACTGTTTTCGTACACCTGTTGAAGGCTTACAAAAATTTCCGTTGTAGAATGCCAAAACCTGAAACAAAACTTGACAGGGCACCGTTGCTTAAAATTATTGTTACTCATTTTCAGAACGCACTAGAAAAATCTGAAAATATTGTTGTTGGCCACTGTACCAGCTGTGATGGAACTCATTCAACATACGAGGACTATACAAACAGTCTCTCTGTCCGAATTTATTCCAATTACACAAAATGAATTAAACCTCTGGAATGAGCTACAAGAGAGTGTTACCCAATGCAACAATCTCCATGCTACAATTGGAGAACTACAGAAAAAAGTTAATTTACTACTGAAAGTAACCGAACAACGAAACCCAGAACCGATCGAATATCATACTGATGATGAAGACCTAGCAAAAAAACGGAGTGGATAGTACAGAAAAGAAGAGGTAGCAAAAAGCGAAAAGCGAACTCTTCACCTGAAACCTCCCCACCACAAATAGCAGGAACGTCAAAGATACCGAAATCGAAAGAAAAAAAAAGAATATCAAGACATTATTGCTATGATGCATAATGCCTCAATAGAAACATATAAAGTCAAAATCTTAAACGGGGCACATAAAGTAAATGTGTCTACCGGCGAAGGGTATTACAAACTGAAATATTACTGAGACAATCGGGAATCGAACATTACACATTTTATGATAAAAACACCAGGCCGATCAAAGTAATGACAAAAGGTATTGATCTCACATGTGGTGATTACCTAACAAGTAAGAACTTCTTAATCGAATGAAGTAGCATCGATGTGGTAAACATCATAAAGAGAGAAAAAAGGGGAGAGACAGTTACCAAGAGACGCCTCCCTATTTTCATGCTAATTTTCCGTAAAGAAGAGGACATCAACAGAGTATATGAAATTAAAACCGTTTTGGGAATGGAAGTAAAGATCGAACCTCTACGGAAATGATCTGCCTTGATTCCACAATGCAAAAGATGCCAAGGTTAAAGGCACACCCAAAATAACTGTTTCAAAACTAAAATTAGCGAATGCAGTCATCCAAAGAGTCGAGCACCTAAATGTGCCAACTGCAATGAAGCACATCCTGCCAACTATCGAGGTTGCATAGTTGCCAAGGAACTTCAAAAGATTAGGAATGACGCAGTTCACAAACTGAAGCTAAACATGAGAAGTCCCAATGTGCTAGAATCCACAACCCAGGCGATCAAATCGAAACCAGTAATAAACCAAGTCACAGAGAATAAGACATTCGCATAAACTACGAGAGGCAGTAAAATCAAACCAAAGAAAAACCATCAAGAGGGGCCTGATGCAACCAGCCAAATGTTGCAAAAAATTATGGTGAAACTTGACCAACAAGAAAGGACCAATAAAATGATCCTAGATAGACTAGACAAACTAGGAGCAGCAATACGGGAGCTGCTGCTAATAGGAATAACTAATGGACAATTCAATCAGAATAGTAGCCTGGAATACCAATGGGCTAATACAAAGATACCATGAGTTCGAAACATTTCTATGGAATGATGGAATTGATGCAGCTCTAATCTCAGAGACACATATGATCAAAACAAATTATTATAAAGTAAGAGTCTATCACACTGCCCGCTCGGATCTACCAGAAAATGGCGGATCAGCATTGATAATTAAAGAAAACATAAAGCACTACGTAAATGCTGAATATGATACACCTGAGATACCAGCGACAACTGTGACAGTCCAGATGAAATCGAAAGACATCACAATTGCTACAATACATTGCCTAGCAGGAAAGTCACCAAAGGAGGAACATTTTACTTGCTTCTTCAGGTCATTAGGAGATTGCTTCATTATCGGAGGCGACTTCAATGCCAAGCACACCTATTGGGGTTCTGCTAACATCACACCGAAAGGAAGACAACTGTACGCAGCTGCAAAGATAATCGCCTTCCACTTCCAATCAACAGGCAAACCAACAAACTGGCCCACGGATAGATATAAAGTGCCAAGTTTAGTCGACTTTGACTTGGCATCTGACCACTCAGCAATTGTGCTCTTACTAAGTGAGTACGTAATCACCAAGCAACACTCTCCATATTTTAATAACGGGAAAACTGATTGGGTCATATTTCGAACAGAGTTTGAACAAAGAATTCAGCTAAATATAACCCTGAAGACGAAAGAGCAGTTAGACTATGAAGTTGAAAAACTAATGGTTGACCTGCAGCAAGCTGCGTGCAATAATAACCCAAACTGAAGCTAAAAATACCAAAATTGCACTACGTCAAAGAAATTCGAGATCTGGTACATGAAAAAACAAAAACTCGGGAAATATGGCAGCAAACTCGATCCCCAGATGACAAAAGACTGCTAAATAAACTATGTAAACGGCTCAAAGATGAAATCACAACCATCAAGAATAAAAGCTTTGAGAAATACCTAAGTAAGTTAACAGATCACGAAAGTTCTGATTACTCGTTGTGGAAAGTCACCAAATCTTTGAACAGAACAAAGAACCATGACCCGCCAAACTGCAAAAGCGATGGTAATTGGGCGTGGCGAGATTAAGAGAAAGCAGAAATATTGGGTGAATATCTAAAGAATACTTTCCTGCCTCATCCACCAACGGGCTTGCAAGAAATCCCGCATATTAGCAATAGAGATGGCCTGAAAATTAAACCAATGACCACAGCAGAGACTGTTACAACCATTGGCAAACATCTCAATCCAAAGAAAGCCCCAGGTTATGACCTAATAATAGTGCAAATACTCAGGGAGTTACCAAGTAAAGCTTTTATGAAACTGGATCATCTTTTCAACGCTGTATTACGGATTAGGTATGTGCCAGTGTAATGAAAGATTCCTGAAGTTATAATGATCCTGAAATCTGGCAAACCACCTGAAGACAAAACATCATACCTCCCAATAGCCTTGTTGCCGATTATATCCAAGTTGTTTGAAAAGCTGCTCCTACAACTCCTCAAATCCATTATAGAGGAGAAACATTTTATTCCAACGCATCAGTTTGGATTTCGCAATAAGCATTCGACAATAGATCAACTACATCGAATCACTGATGTAATCGAGAGGCTACTAGAAGAGGAAAGAGAAAAATATCTGTGCAACGATATTCCTCGATGTGACCCAAGCATTCGACCGAGTGTGACACCAAGGCCTCGAATACAAGCTAGAATAATATCTACCACAACAAATTAGCCAAATTCTTCATTCATATATCACTGACCGTCACTTTAGAGTTAAACATGGTGAAGAATATTCAGACCTTAAATAGATATGTGCTGGAGTGCCACAAGGCGAGGTTCTCGGACCTGTCTTTTATTTGCTGTACACCAGTGATATCCCGCAGAGCAGTGGAGTAGTGGTGGCAACATTCGCCGATGATACTCCATACAGCTGTCAACAATGTCACCAATTGGACAAAGAAATGGTGCATTAAATTAAATGAGGCCAAGTTCACCCATGTCAATTTCATCAACAGGAAATATAACTATATACCAGTGATAGTCAACCAGAAAAGAATCCCACATGCTAACGAAGAAAAGTACCTGGGCATGACTCTGGATGCCAAGCTAAGATGGAAAACGCATGTGAAGAAGAAATGTGAGCAACTGGGTCTCAAATTCAGTAAAATATATTGGCTACTAGGGCGCCACTCTGTGTTGTCAATACATAATAAACTGCTTCTTTATAAGCAATTTCTGAAACCTATATGGACTTATGGCATCCAGCTTTGGGGATGCACCAAGAAATCTAATATAAAAGTAATTCAGACGTTCCAAAATACAGTACTTCGCAGTATTGTCAATGCCATGTGATACATCCGAAATGAAGACATCCATTGAGACCTGAAAATACCTATGATCGAAGATGAGATCAAGGGGTTTGCAAACAAACACCAGAAGAAGCTGGAAAGCCATGAAAAGTCAAAGTGATCTCATTATCCGACAACAACGGACTTATGAAGAGACTGAAACCGTTCGAATTAGTGTAGTGATAATGAAGGGTGCCCGAAATTTATTCTGTGCGTTTGCCAATCACATGAAAATAGTTATTAGTGTATTATGGAGCACGTTGCTGGACATGTATCTACCAAACAGACTAAGATAAAGATAAAGATTTAGTTTAGATAAAAAAAAATATTGTTAGATAGATTTAATCTAGTCACAATTTGTATTGCCCATACGACAGAATTAGAGAATAAAAAAAAAAACTAGAAAAATCAGGTTCGCAAAAAGAATAGCCACCGGTCACCAAGTGACTCTAGGGAGTTCAAACTCGCATTGCAGATGCATCAGATGTTGGTCTTAATCTCATTCAAAGGGAAATTCAACAGTGTCACCAAATCGAATGCTACACCGCCAGTCTCATTACTTTATTTATACACCACACAAATGTAACAGGTCTTTCAAATAGAGCAATTTTTTAAATTCTTGAATAGAACACATATGACGTTGTGAATTTGCTTAGGTCTAGTCTCATTTCAGAAGTGCAATATACGATATTTATAAAAATTCGTACACAATACAATAACGCGTTAAAATTGTTGAATTATTTTATGAAAATGAGTGTTCAGTGAAAAATGTGTTTACAAAATTATGATATTTACGGGTTGCACAATCGTCTAACTGAAAGCACTATCAATCGAATTGTCCAAAAATTTCAAGAAATTGGGTCGGTGAAAGATAAATGAAGAACACTATATAATTATAGTGGTCGTTCACAAGAACATATTGATTTGGTATGTGAAAGTGTTGCTGAAGATTAAGATATTTCCATCAGTCGACGTTCACAACAATTTGGACTCAGTAAATGCACATGCCATATTTTACGAAATAATTTAACTTTGAAGACATATAAGATTCAAATAAAACTAGAACAAAAGCTAGTGGGTCATTCTAAATGCCATGCATTTATCAATTGAATTAACAAACAAATATCTTTTAAGATGAAGCCTATTTTGAAATTGGTGGCTATGTTAATAAACAAAATTGCTGTATTTAGGGTGAAGAAAATTCACGATTGATTCATAATAAACCTTTCCACCCTAAACGAGTCACTGTTTGATGTGCATTATAGCTACGACGTGTAATTGGGCCGTATTGCTTTCAGAATGCTGCTGGCGAAGCTGTAACTGTAAATGGTGTGCTACACGTCACTTAGCTACTGAAACAATTAATTTATTAAGAGGAAAATTTCCTAGGCGAGTTATTGCAAGAAACGGTGATGTTAATTGCTGATAATAATTTAATTAATAATTAAATGGAAGGGTGAAATTATTCGAGTGAGAGAGAGCCACCGTTAGATATTGTCTTTCGGGAGAACTCTGCGAGCAGTGAAACAGTGCGGACGTATTCCTTCGCTCCGTTATCGGTTTTACAGCGGCAAAAAGAGTGCGATAAAATTCTATGAATAAAAATTGAAACTAACGTTGAACGGGACAATATTTAAAATCACAAGTGCGGTACAAATTAACATTTTAATATTGCCTGCCCGTCGGGGCTGGCAAATGGAACAATGACATCTCAAAAACGTAACAGTGACCACTTATCTCCACCGATAAACGATGTACAAAAACGATACCAGTGGGATCCTAAAAATATGTTAACCCAAAATAGATATTATTTACCACCAGAGCTAGAACCATCAGATGATAGCAGCCAGCCAGGAACTTCTTATACTAAAGTAAAAATACCGAAAATCCCTCCAATTTTTCTACACGGTCAACACAATCACAAAGAAGTTGTAAGCGATATAAAAAAAATAACCAGCAGTGAATTTACCACAGTAATCACAAGTAAGTCGTTAAAGATCAATTTAACCTCTGACAATGATTATCGTGCTTTAGCTAAACATTATTTAGACAATAAAATTCAAATTCACACATATCAGGATCCAAAAACTAAACCACTAGCAGTAGCATTAAAAAATGTTCCTCTCTCTCTAACTACAGAGGATATTAAAGCACTTTTAAAACAATATGATCTGCCTATATTAAAAATTAATAGACTCTACTACAAAGACAGAACTCCAATGCCGGTAGTTATTGTCGAATTAACAGCAAATGAGAAAGCTGAAGAGATTTATAAAGTAAACAGACTGGAAAACTCTGTAATCACAGTTGAATCAAGAAGACTAGCCAAAAACATTCCTCAATGCCACCGGTGTCAACAGACAGGGCATACTAAAAATTACTGTAAGCGTGATCCAAAATGTGTTAAATGTGCAGGTGATCACTATTATACCGACTGTGCTAAAAAAATAGCAGACCCGCCAACTTGTGTAAACTGTAACGGTGAACACCCCGCAAACTATAAGGGATGCAGCTATTACCTCGAAAGTACTGGATTCAGAAGAACCCCAAGAATAAATCAACACTATACATCAACCCACAATACTTACACCACTCAGACAGCAAGTTCAAGTCAAAAGAAAACCTATGCAGAAACCCTAACACGCCCTTCACAAGAAAATCTCTCTCCATCATTCCTCAACAATATTCTCTCGACTCTCCTTGACCTTCTGAAACCGTATATCACACAAATTAAAAATTTCCTTTTAACAAACCTTTTCCCAATACAGTTAAATGGCCCATAATCAAAAACTAATTAACAATTATCAACAAACCTTCAACGGTCCTAAAATACTCAATTGGAATGCCAATGGAATTCAGGCTCAACGATCCATCTTTATAGCCTTCTTAGCCCGTCACAACATTGACATAGCCTGCATCAGCGAAACCCATCTTGCTAATAAAGAGAAATTGAAAATACCAGGTTATAAAATCTATCGAACCGATAGAGAATCTAGGGTAGCCTCGGGCGGAGTCGCCATTTTAATCAAAAACAAAATATCTCACACACCAGTCGATATGCCAAAAGTTACAAGCTTAGAAATTATATCAATCAAAGTAAACTTTCTCAATAGCACCAGCATCCAGTTATACACTATCTACAAACAACCCAACAAAAAATTAATGGACAACGACTTACAGGCAATTTTTAATACCACAGAGGCAACATTGTTAATTGGAGATCTTAACTCCAAAAACACTGTGTGGGGCTGTCGCCAAACCAACCCAAATGGGGTAAAGCTAAATGAAATTGCAGCAAAGTACAACCTACAGGTACTCGCACCGGATGATCACACATATTACCCATACAGGAAAGATCACAAACCTGATATTTTGGACATAATCGTGCAAAAAAATGTAAGAAAAGAACTACATCAAACAATGCATATAGAGCTCGATTCAGATCATCTGCCAGTTATAATTACATTTCAAGCCGAACCTGTTAAAAATTCTCCTAAGGCAAAACTCATCAATGGCAAGGTAAACTGGGAACTCTTCAAGAACAGAATGGACTCCAAACTGGTATAAATACCTCTCACAACGAAAACAAATATCGATAAACAAGTTACACATATTACAACAACAATTCAAGAAAGCATACGCCTCTCAACAACGCCACCAAAAACAAGAAAAACATTTAAAAACAATACCCCTCCTACCTCTACAAATCAACTAATTAAGCAAAAGAATCGGGCCAGACGAGAATGGCAGAGAACAAGGGATCCTGCAACCAAAAATCTAGTTAATAACTTGTCGCATCGCATTAAGCGAGAACTAGATACTCTTAGAATAATTGAATACCAAAAACGTATAAGTGATCTAGAGCCGCAAGATCCAGGATTGCGGAGATCTACTAAGAAAATCCTACGAAAATCGGAAGAAATCCCATCTCTTCTGGTTAATAATACATTACTACATAGCGATGAAGAGAAATGTACTGCTTTTGGTGACCACTTGGAAACACTGTTTGATCAACAGCATACACAACAGGCCTTTGCAAATTTGGTACAAAATGAAGTGAAAACCCACAGACCACTAGCTGGTGTAGACATCAAACCTACATCGCCACAGGAGATAATGTCAGTAATTAAAACCCTATCGATTAAAAAAGCACCGGGCCATGACCAAATACCGAATTTAATACTCAAAAATGCAAGCAAAAAACTGATTGCCTACCTAAGTTCACTTTTTAACTCTTGTCTAAAATTGGGATATTTTCCACAAACATGGAAGCACTCATACATTTTGCTTTTCCCAAAGCCAGGAAAAGATCACAAACTTATTTCAAGTTATAGGCCAATAAGCCTCCTATCTACAATGGCTAAACTCTTTGAAAAAATTATATACGACAGATTAAACCAAGCGATTGTCAACGAGAACATAGCCTTATAACCTTATATAGAGAACATAACCTTTGATAGTGTATGGCATGACGGACTAAAACATAAAATAACATCAGCTAAGATTCCAGAATATTTAAAAGCCATCCTTTTTTCATATATAAACGACAGATCCTTCCAAACATCCATACACAACGCAACATCAACTATTAGAAAAATTAAAACCGGCGTGCCACAGGGGAGTATACTTGGCCCAATTCTTTTTAACCTATATACACACGACATACCAGAAACAGAAGCCTCTCTTCTAATGTTTGCAGATGACACAGCTATTCTAATCAAGGAACAGAATCTTGAACTTGGGGTAACCAAACTTCAAGAAGCTACAAATACCATTGTAAAATGGCTCAATAAATGGAATTTAAAAATCAATACAGAAAAGTGCGCAGCAAAAATTTTTACTTTAAGGAGAATCAATAACCCTCCGATTATTCACATAAATCAACACCCAGTCGCTTGGAAAACAAACGAAGAATATGTTAAATATCTGGGTGTACACCTGGATACCAGATTAACGTGGAGAATACACATAATTCGCAAACTCAACGAAGGGTATGCCAGACTCTCTCAACTCTACCCACTTATCAATAGGAGATCCTCATTAAAAACAGAATGTACCTTATTGCTACACAAATCACTAATTCGGCCTTTAATCCTTTATGCATGCGTTATCTGGGGCAACGCATCGCCTACCAATGTTCATAAAATGCAGGTTCTTCAAAACAAAATATTACGAATAGCTGTGAATGCCGAATGGTACGTAACTAATCGACAACTGCACCAAGAACTCGGTCTACTAACAGTGTCAGAGTATATTAAAAAGCGAACGATCATCTTTCATCAGAGGCTAGAGCAATCTCCCAGCACTGAACATTATCTACTAGGACGCAGAAACATACATACAAGACTGAAGAGGAAACTACCTCAAGATATGTATTTAGAATAGATTTGTGATGTTAACGTTAAAACTTTCATTACAACACTGTCTTGTAGAACAATTGTAATTGTTGAGCAGACATTTCCATAAATAAAAAAAAAAAAAGATATTGTCTTTCGTAATGTCTGAATGACTGTAGGGTGTTCATATATTTTTTTCTTTATTTGGCATAAAAGAGGAATAAAAGAGCATAAAAACCTTCTTAGAAAGGGTCATTTTAATAAATTTAGAATTTGTCAACACGCATGGGATCGGGTCATAAAATCAATTGGAATAATTCCAAAACGGTATTAAAAGAATCGGTAACAAAATACACAAGATTAAAAGAAACCGCTATAATTAATTGAAATAAAAATAATTAACTGTATTGCTGTGCCTTCGGTAGATTTAAATTCAAGGTTCCCGATTCTAAAGAATACAATTAAAAACATATATATATATATATATATATATATATATATATATATATATATATATATATATATATATATATATATATATATATATTTTGGTAGTATGTCACTGTCATTAAAAACTAATTGTCAATGTATCATTGACATACACAAAAAATATATTTACTCCCTATCTTTTCAGAATTTATAGAAATTAATATAATTTATTTTTAGATTCGTTTTGAAAATGGGAGGAAATTACTTCCCGAAACGTTAACGTTAAAAGTTTGTATATTTTTTAAAACATTTTTATATTTTTAAAATTTTGTTCGTTGGGCAAATTTATTACAAAAAAGAATCACTGAGAAATTTGTCTCCGTTTGGTTTTTTGTTTTTATCCAGTGATTCTTTATTTACATAAGAATAGATATTTCTGATATTTTTTGAGTTTTGGATCGTCTTTTGTGTTTAAATGTCATACACTATGCTTCAATTATCAATCAAAAATTGTTTAAAAAAACGCAAATTCTGTGTTTTATTCAATAATTAAAATACCGCTTAATTTGAAAGATCCTTTATAAATGTACGATAAGAGATGAATGAGATTATTGTTCTTTGACTTACCAGCATATTCCGAATGACTGCAGAAGACATATTCTTGATGTCTTTGGTTTTTTTAATCAGTACGTTCTTTAGCAGTCGTTCATCCATGGTGAGATAGTCTCGGCCTTGACGCAGTGACGCCAACGTATTAATTAATCTACATATTGATTCCTGAAAATAACCACAAAAATACATTGATCATAACAACAAAAGATATATTTTAGATTGCTTCAATAGTAATTGATAAATTAAAATTTTGTTAAAGTTTTGAAGAGGATACGCTAACGGTCGTATTTTTTTGAACTCGAAGAAATTTACCGCTAGACATCAAATCACTTTTTTAAACTTCTCAACACGGGTTTTACTAACCATGTTAGCATCATCAGGAGATGATTTAATCTAATTTAGTCTGATTCTAATTCTAAATCATCTCCTGATGATGCTAACGTGATTAGCAAAACGCGTGCATAAGTTAAAAAAAAGTGATTTGGTGTTTAGTTGTGAATCTCTTCGAGTGTTTCACATCCAATAGAAGAATTGACGTATTTTTGTGGTCGACCGAAACATTTTTGATCTAAAGTATTAACATGTCATCATGTCAACATCTTCATCAATGTTTAACTGAAATGGAACAAAAATACATTGCCTCAAATTGTCCTTATCACCAATAATCGTATATCTTAGAGTAGCATATATTGTTTTGTATATATTGTATATATTGTATTGTATACTTACGTGCGATTTAATTTCAAGTTATACAATCAGTGTCAGAAGATAGTATACGCTTCTTTTATACGTTTTTTTCGAAAGTACAAGAGGCATATCTGTTTTTTTTTTAGCGATTAAGATTGTACCTTCAGATGGCTACGGCGCAAACATAGATTCATTTCAGTATATCTTGAAACTTCAAAGTGGAAGTGTCTATTCCAAAATTATTTCCTAATACGCGAAGCGTTTCGAGGCAGTTTTCCTTTGCAAATACTCAAAACTAAATTATAGTTTTCATCGGCTGCCAAAGCAATTAAAAAGTCAAAAAGATTCGTTGCGAAGTGAACGAGTTGTTTAAAAACGTCGATGATAACAAAGACCGAGGATCCAAGTGAGCAATCATAGAAAAGCCGGACGAAGCTATAGTCAGTCTTTTCAAGAGAACTCCCACTCTGCGATTGCGTCAGGTCCGCGTTCAACTGGCTAAAAGGGGAATAGATGTGAGTACTAGTGATGGGAAATACGAATCTTTTTGGAGAGTCGGAACACCGGTTCCGAATCAATTCAAAGATCCGGATCCCTGAGCCGGCTCTCGGATCCCACTGAATCTTTCTCGTATGCATAACCTAGTTGCATAGTCAGATAAACAAATGCTTTACGATTTGCAGTAGTATATAGCATAACATTTGAATTTCTGAGAATATAAGCATGCCCGTATATGAATTATTTTTCGTATGAATTATTAAAAGGTTTCGGCATATAATTGAGATCAAAAAACAATAATTCACTTTTTATTGTAGTTATAGAATTTATTTTCCATAGTTGTAGTTTGCTAAGCAGGCATTACGAAAAATTTATTTGTATGGCTTTTCCAAATAGTAGACATAAATAAAATAAGTTTTAATAAACAAAAATGCGTATGCATTAGGAACCATTCTTTTGTATGGGTTTTCAAAGTATGCATTACGAACAATTTATTTCTACATCTTTCTGTCTCGAATTAGTAAACATAAATAAAAATGGGTTTATATAAACAAATATACGTGTGCATTAGGTACGATTTCTTTGTAAGTGTTTTGAATTATTTCTTGCCTTACTTTACGAGTGGTCTTTTCGTTAGACGGAAACTATTAAATAATTTAAAATAGACGATAGATATATTTCAAATCACACGCGAATTGCTTAAATAAATAATGATGGCTTATAGAAAAAAAGTGAAATATGGAATCATTTTGATTTTAACGAAGAGACGAATAAAGCAAAGTGCAATTATTGTTAGAATTTTATAAATATGTCAAGAGGTTCTACAGGAAATCTGACAAGGCATATGCGCATAAAACACCCAGGTATGGTATTATTACTACTGTATATAAAAGCGGAAATTCAGCATCGTTTTTATTTTAGGAATAGCCATTAATAGGGCCATTAATATGGTTTCTTCACCTTCAACCAGCAAATATAATGATGAAGCTAATATTGAACTGCAACATATTCCTGGACCATATTTCGTTGACGTTGACCCAACTCCAAAAAGACAAAAGACACAAGGCCGTATGGACGATTTTTTAGTGAGTACAAAGCCAGTGCCGATAAACAAATCGAGACAATTTGATAAACAGTTATTGCATATGATTGTAAAAGAATACCACCCATTTAGCACAGTGGAAGATGTTGAGTTTAAAAAATTTGTTAATATGTTAAGCCCCGGATATTCTCTGCCTAATCGTAAAACGATATCAGATAGTTTGCTACCTCGAACATACAACAAAATTTAAGAGAGAGAGAGGTTAAAGAAAAAATTAATAGAGTATCAGCAATATGTCTTACTACAGATAGCTGGACATCTGTAACCAATGAAAATTTTATAGCAATAACTGCGCATTGGCTAGATGATAGTGATAATAAGGAACTGAACTGCTGATATTTGTGTATTTTTACAGGAAAAAATTAGAGAGTGGGAAATTCAAAATAAAGTTGTAGGAAGAGTTAGTGATAATGCACATAATATTGTCGCAGCTATCAGACCAGGGAATTGGCGACAGTTGGGTTGTTTTGCACATACTATCAATATTATTGTACAAAAAGTTCTTCAAGAAATTGACTCTACCTTAAACAAAATCAGAAAAGTTGTAGAATTCTTTAAAAGAAGCTCACAAGGCCAAACTAGATTTAATGAAATTCAAAATCAAATGGGTCTGATAATTTTAAAATTAAAAATCGATGTAAATACTCAATGAAATTCTTCAATGGACATGTTAAAGAGGTTTTATGAAAGAAAACATGCTTTAATATCAACGTTAGTTCTTTTGGGGCATGAAGTTACTTTAAGTGCTAGAGAATGGGAACTAATAAAAGATTCTATTTAAGATCTATTTTAGAAATATTTAATGATGTGACTGTTAAAATAAGTGCAGAGAAAAACGTTAGTATTTCAAAAATATTTCTATTTATACAAGCAATGGAAAGTCACATATGATATTGCAAAGCTACAATATAAAGCAAAGAATTAGAACCAATGCTTGACGTTTTGCTCAACAACATTACTAGCCGATTTAAAAATTATGAAAGTATTAAGCTTACATCACAAACTACGATGTTGGACCCACATTTTAAAAAATACGGATTTGCAGACATAAACAAAGCCATAGAAAAATTAAAATTAAAAATTAGAGCACTTACTGCAGTAAATATTCAATGTTCAGAAAATGAACAAACAGTTTTAGGAAGTGATATAAGTAATGTCTGAATGATTGTGGCGTGTTCATATATTTTTTTCCTTTATTTGGGTTTTTCGCCACTATCTGAAACTCAAAAAATATCAAAAATACCTGTTCTTATTTAAAGAAAGAATCACTGGGTAAAAACAAAAAACCAAACGGAGACATATTTCTCAGTGATTCTTTTTTGTAATAAATTTGCCTAACGAACAAAATTTTAAAGATATAAAAATGTTATAAAAAATATTACAAACTTTTAACGTTAACGTTTCGGAGGGTACTCTCCCCCCGTTTTCAAAACTAAACTAAAAAATAAATTATATTAATTTGTAATATATAAAGTAATGAGTGAAAGTAAATATATATATTTTTTTGTATATGTATATTTTTTTGTATATTTTGTGTTTATATTTTGTACATGATACTTACATTGACAACAATATATTGTTGTTGATATTTTATATAATTATATAAATATATAATTGATATTTTTTGAGTTTCAGATAGTTAAATAAAGGAAAAAAATATTTAAGAAGTAATAGTTGCGACACGTCTCTAATATGGAAAAATTTTGAAAACAAAGTAATAAATGTAAAAAGCTCCAAAAACCCTACATCTGCAGCTATTAATGAAATAAATAATTAATCGATCGACACGAGGACCCCTTAAATTTGTCCAAAAAAGGCTCTGTCTTATGTCTACTTCAGTGCCATGTGAAAGAATTTTCAGTAAAACTAGTAAAATTATGACAGAAAAAAGAAGTCGACTGAATACTAAAAAGATCAATCAAATCATATTTTTACATGTAAATATGTAATTGTTTAAAAATTTTTATTTTTAAAAAATAATTTTAAAATTTGATGTACTTACCTAATGTTGAACTTTATTTTATATATTTTGTATCTTTGTTTTTTTTATATTTTATCTATTTTTATAGTTTATTCTATAATTTATAACTTTTTGTCTTTTACAATTTAATCTATGTATGTACTATATTTTTATGTATATATATATATATATATATATATATATATATATATATATATATATATATATATATATATATATATATATATATATGTATATATATATATATATATATATATATATATATATATATATATATATATATATATATATATATATATATATATATATATATATATATATATATATATATATATATATATATATATATTATATATATATATATATATATATATATATATATATATATATATATATATATATATATATATATATATATATATTACAGAAATCTTTCACCCTTTCTCCACGTGGTGCCACCGATCGCCTTCGCCGAACTGTCAACCATGCGACGTCACGTGTCTCTCGGGACCGGTTTCTAGCCTTTCAGCCGTCATCAGCCGAGCTCTAGATGAACGCAAGGACAGCAGTTCGGAGAGGCAATCGGGGCCAGACCAGATCAACTGGCCATTTTAATGACGGGTCGTGATCGCACACAACTCACGCCATCATACGGCGAATGCCCGTAGCAGTCAGGACCGCTCGTAACATTCTGCCTGGAACCTCGGGTATAGTACCACATATGCCCACAAGGTAGCGTAACGGAACCGTGGAGGGAAAATATTACAGAAATCTTTCACCCTTTCTCCACGCCGTATGATGGCGTGAGTTGTGTGCGATCACGACCCGTCATTAAAATGGAGAGTTGATCTGGTCTGGCCCCGATTGCCTCTCCGAACTGCTTTCCTTGCGTTCGTCTAGAACTCGGCTGATGACGGCTGAAAGGCTAGAAACCGGTCCCGAGAGACACGTGACGTCGCATGGTTGACAGTTCGGCGAAGGCGATCGGTGGCACCACGTGGAGAAAGGGTGAAAGGGTGAAATTTATATATATATATATATATATATATATATATATATATATATATATATATATATATATATATATATATATATATATATATATATATATATATAGAGAGAGAGGCAAACATGAAATATCGTCCCACAATCTCGAAACCGCTGTTCTGTCAAAAACACGTCGAAAAGCGCTAGGCCCGGGCTGAGGAAAATAATGATCACGATTGGACCAAAGTTGTTTTTATCTAATGAGGCGACAAAATTTCTCAGTATGGACTCTTAAAGTCGATCAATATAGTATTCAACAAAAAAAAAAAGAAAAATGGGTACTTCAAGCAGATGATTCCAAACATCGAAGTCGTCAAAATTTTGGAAATACTTAAAGTGCACTTCGTGAATTTTATGGTGATCATAATCGCCCAACCGAGCGATGTATTCGCCGAATTATTGCCAAATTCCAAACGCATATCACGCTGCTCGATATTAAATAAAAAAAGCAAGACTAAAAAATGTGCGTTCCGAAGAAACTCTCGCAATGCTGCCAGCAGTGTTGATGAGGATTCAAATTTATCAATTCGTCGCCATTCGCACTTTATCAGAAGTAGCCTCGGCAGATATTTACATTACATTAATGCCATTGAATGTTATTTCAAATAAAATAAATAGTTTCCAGGCATCTAATTTGGTTGTTGTTTTATTTGAATTTAAAGCTCGGACGCACTAAAAAAATTATCCTATATATTAGATATGGCTACTAAATGAGACTTCAAAATATTTAGTAAATTACTAAGAAGATGACTAGATAGATAGTACAAATGAAGAAAAAGATAAAGTAATATCAAGGAGAATTCAGAAGGGGCGATCAGCGATCCATCAAATATTTGTACTAAGACAGATATAGGGATTTTCTATGAATATAATATTTGTCTTGCATTATCTATTCATATACTTTGAACAAGTATACGACTCGGTATTTAAGAAAAAGGGTTCAAAAGAACCACGGAAACTCATTAACTTAACAGGAGTGTGTTTAAAATGCCAAAGCCAAACTAGGAATACAAAACCAACCCTCAGAAGAATTCTACATTTCACAAGGATTGATACAAGGTGATGTACTATAGACTCGACTACTCTCTTTAATTTCACACTTAAAACAGTAATAAGGAGAATATGAATAGATGCAAAAGGAATTATATTTACTAGAAAATACCAAATCTTAGCGTATGCATACGGTATAGATAATGATGTGTAGAAAGGAAAAATTGCTGCAAGAACAGATGTTTAAATAGTTCGAAGAGATGGCATCATGAATGGGTCCAAGAATAAAGAATCTAAGAATAAAAAATCTAACAAAAGGAAAACAGGAAGTCGATATTGACCTAATAATAATAAAGGGCGTTTTCAAAATGTTTATGGTTTTAAATCTCTAGATTCAGTAATTCGGACTAACTAATGAAGTATTGGAGGAGGACATTGGAGCAAGAATAACGACTGAAAACAATTTTTTTTTCGGTGCGGTTTCGACAGGTCGCTGCTCTTAGCGTCCGCACCAACGCGACCGGCTCATTTATATTGATTTATTTTTGTATTTAAGTTATAATATTGTCATCATTATAATGACTTGCATTTGCAAAATTAATCCGAACAAATTTTGTTATATGTGTGGTAATTTTACTACGAAAGAAAAGAGAAGAAAAAATTAACTCCACGAGTTTGTCGGGCATACAAACTTTACTTTGCTCCGCACGTGATATGCTCGAGTTGTGGTAAGAAGTCTACCCATCTAGGAAAAGTTTCACTCCAGGATCAGAAAACATACTTCATCCGCCGTTAGTACAATAACAAAACATTATTGTGCCGCCTTTCCACCCAAAATTAGGAATAATGCAAAGTTTTGCGAAATTTCTCAACCGCGAAGGTGAAGCTTTTCAATATCTTAATGAAAAGTTCCCAAAAATTACAGATGCAAAGTTAAAAGAAGGGATTTTTATAAGGCATCAAGTACGACAGTTGATTAAGAACGATTAAGACTAAATTAAATAAAGTAGAGAATAAGGCTTGGAAATCCAATGTGCAAATTTTTACTAATTTACTAGGAAATGTGAGAGCTAAAAATTATAAAACACAACTAAAAGGTAATAAAAGGTAATAAAGCCTTGCACGCTATTGTCTATAAAATGTCCCTAAAAATACACATTTTCGGACTTTTAACTTTTTTTAGCTTAAAATATGGGAGACTTTAGCAATGAACACATTGAGCGTTCCACCGCGATATATTGAGTATGGAACGCCGCTATCAAGGAAGGTGGAGGTCCTGCTATGCTAGCAGATTATTGTTGGACATTAAGAAGATAAACTGTAGATATTAATTATAAAAGAAGAAGCACTTCAAATTTACATTTTTAAAATGATTGAAATTTATTAAAATAAATAAATCCTTAACTGAGTTATAAATAAATATTATTATTGATATCCACAAAAAAAAACTAAGCTAACCCGAGTATAAAATTAGTACCACTGTTAATGTTTTTAATGCTTTCTTAAAATTAGTTTAAATTACTTCATGGGCTTGCAAAAGTTGGTAATTTGTTGACCCGTGTAATTAGACCAGCAGTATTATAAGGATCAGAAACGTGGACTTTAACAAAGAAAAGCTGTAATACTGAGAAAAATATATGGTCTCATCAAATCAAATGGAGACTGGAGAATTAGAACAAAAGAATAACTGTCAATAACCTTTAATATAGCTCAGATATAATGAAAGATATCCGGAGCAGGCGATGGAGTTGGAGGGGACACATCGAGAGAATGGGGAGCGAAAGACCGACCGAAGTAAGGAGAAATCTGCAAGCGATAGGAATAACAAATTGGTAAAAAAATCAAGAGAAGGAAAGGAGGGGGCAAGAATAACGAAAGAGGAGCAAAACAATGAAATAAAAGGCGATGTCCCTCTATAACTAAATTATGGAAATTATAGAGGGGACGTATTGAGAGAATGGACAGCAAAAGACTGGGCAAGCAAATATTGGAGGAATCATGGAAAAATCAAAACCAAGGGGAAGAACAAGAAAAGATCTGCAAGAGATAGCAATAACAGATCGGAAAGCGAAAGCGAGAGATAGAAAGGAGTAGGTAAGGATAACGGAAGAGGCAAGAAACAATTAAACAAAAGACTAATATAGTGGTATGGATACATATAGTAGCCCCTAGGGGAGGCTAAAGCCCTTGATGAACTATCAAGAGAAGGAAAAAGAAGATATGTCTTAACAAATGTAGGATGACAATTATAAATGAAGCTTTTTTACCACGATTGTTTATTTTAAAACTAACCATTGGGAATGTAAAATAAATGTGAAATAATAACACAGGCCAACAGTTGTTTTGGTGCGGGGGTATTTGGAGCTGATTTCATGCGAATTTGATGACCCGAATTCAAATATGATGAATTAATTTTTTCGTAGGAGCTCAAATTTCTAAGATATAACATTTTAGTGAAATATACGTTATACTATTTTAAGTTAAGGATATAGGAAAAAGTCATCGATGAGGGACAATACTCGTCCTCACAGCGCTCTGGTAGCTGATCAAACGTTAGGATCGCTGCTTCCTCTGAGGGAGGGACCGGGCCTCTGTATCCTCTTGTAGAGGATAACTCCACTTGCTACGGTTGTTTCGATTGATTCCAGTAATATTTACTAGGCAGAAATAACAGTCATCGAAGTGATTTTTGGATTATCTCCAAACCATCGGTACGCCGAATTTTAAACCGTTTCTTTTCCCGGTGGTCCATTATCATAAATGCTCTGTACAAGTTTTACAGACCAGATGCGGTGCCCAGGTTTTATCCTGATCACCAAGCCTAACCCCAAAGTATCCAAGATAAGTTGTCTTTACAAAGTTACTACCAGTTTTTCTATTTTCTTTTAACGTGTATTCTCCACATGTGTAGCAAAATACATCAGGATAATTTACTCAACTTCTTCGAATTGAACTGATTTTATTTCTATTCAACAACACAAATACAACAATCTACAACCCAGTACGTTTTAAGTTAACGTTATAACAAGTCTTTCCTAAACACAAATATCACGCAAGGCATCTTCGATCTACCCTGCACAGAGAGAACCTTTGAATATAAAACTAACAGGAATGAGCCTTGTCAATCCTAATGCACGTATAAATGGAGATGGAAACGTCCATATTGAAACCCCACGACTGACTCATTGTTTCGGAATTTTGGTAGTTGGTGTCAACAATTTAGAAGTTTATTAGTAGACTTGTGCAATTTCAGTGTGTTTTAATCAATAATAAGTACCGAATAAGTGTACTGGAATACGCTTTTTGTGTGTTCTAGTGTAAATACATATTAATACTTATTATATTGACAATAAAAGCAATAATATCGAAAGTAAGGTAAACACATAAAATATGGTTAGTTGTGCGCTTTGTGATTGTTCCCTGACACGAAAAAATCAACATTCAGAAGTAACATGACATAGGTAAGTGCTTTTAATTGTAAATTTGTCAATTATTTAGAAATAAAAACGTATTTTGTTTCAATGACATCTTAAGGTTATGAAGTAAACATATTGTCTGGTTATTACGGCAATATGCCGTAGTCAAATTGATTTAGGTAAAATAATATAATTATAATGTTATTCAAGATAGTGTTTTTTTAGAAGTTAATTTTTTAACGTATGTTCTAAAATGTTTACTTTTTTGAGATACTGGGCTTTAAAAAGTCAGATCATTTTTTAGATTTTGTTTGATACATATAAAACATGTTACTTTACTCATATAATCTATAAAATATAACTAATCATATAGAGTGTTACCTTTTTTTATAATCCTTTTTTAGAAATTATTATACTGATAACTGTAAATGTTACTTCCCATCATTTTGCTTAGGACTGATTTGATCGAACATCTAAGGTAAAAGTGAGACTACTACCAAATGCTGTTTCAACAATTGAAGTGAACTGTTTAAAATATGTATTTTTTTTATTTTTAACATTGATAAACATGTTTCATAGCATTTACTCTTAAAAGTTTTTTTTGGTTGTTGTGAAAAATGAGTTTATTCTTGAGTTATATCAAACACTTTAGTTTATTTAGTGACTATTTACACCATAAGAATTAATTATATTTGCAAACACGGTGTAGTAGATTAGTAGATGCAAAAATTTGTAGAACATATACAAAGTTAATTTTGTTATCTATATATATATATATATATATATATATATATATATATATATATATATATATATATATATTAAGCCGAAGTAAAGCATTCAAAGATTGGAACAGTCAAAAAACAGCAATAAACTATAACATCTTTTTGGAAGTAAGGAAAGAAACATCGAAGCTAATTAGACAAATTAAAAGAAAATATGAAAACAATCAACTTAATGAAATAGAAAAAGATTTCCAAAAAATAGCACCGGAAACTTTTACAAAACATTTAAAACTAAATTAACAGGCTATCAACCGCAGAGCCTATGCTTTCAAAAGGAAAACGGACAATTAGCTCTAAATAACCAAGACAATTGCAAAGAACTTGCGAAATATTTTGAACAAATACTAAACTGTCCTGAGCCCTTAAACAAATTAGCAATACTAAACCCTAAACAAACAAACCCAGATTCATTACTACCGAACTAAGAGGAAATAATTAGGCAAATCAAGCGGTTTAAAAATAACAAAGCTTCTGATGAAGATGGAATCACTGCTGAACTTTTGAAATCCGCTGGTCCAGGTACAATCAAGGAAATAACCAAAATTCTACAAGAAGTTTGGCGAACCGAACGGATTCCGGAAGACTGGAAAGATGCTCTAATCCATCCACTACATAAGAAAGGAGATAGAACGGATGTAAACAACTATAGAGGGATATCTCTTCTCCCAGTTTGTTACAAGATTCTATCTCAATGTCTACATACAGAGCACAGGGACAGTTAGAACCGAACATTAGTGAATATCAAGCAGGTTTTCGACCGGGCAGATCCTGCCCTGAACAGATCCTGAATCTAAAGTTGATTCTAAGACATCAAAAACTGTACAATAAAAATCTCGTCTGTACATTTGTGGATTTCAAAAAAGCATATGATTCTATTGACCGCGAATCTTTATTCCGAATCTTGAAAGAACAAGGACTAGATCTGAAAACGCTGGCAATTATTAAAGCAACGTTAACTAACACAAGGTCAAAAGTTAAATTCATGGGTGACATCTCAGAGCCCTTCGAAATTAAAACTGGTGTGAGACAAGGGGATGAACTCTCGCCACTCTTATTTAACTGTGTTCTAGAAAAAGTAATACAGGAGTGGCGTAAAAAAAGTTGGCACTGAATATTGACCAGCCCATTAAACTGGGGAGAAGCAATATCAAAATTGATTGTCTGGCATTTGCTGATGATCTAGCAATTTTAGCTCAAGATGTAGTAACGGCACAGAAACAGATGAAATCCTAAAAGAAACAGCAGAAAAGGTAGGACTCCAAATTTCCTTTGAAAAGACACAATACATGACCTGCAACAGACTAAGAACACCATTTCTAAAAACAAAATATGGTAACATCAGACGAGTCTCTCAATTCAAATATTTGGGTGAAATAATCATGAAAAATGGGTTGGAAAAGCGACCAGTAAGGGTAGATGTCAAAAAATGAAAACGGCATTGAGGCACAAAATATTTACAACAAAAAATGCCTATCTAAAAACACAAAACTGAGACATTACAACACGGTTATTAAGCCGGAATGTCTATATGCTGCAGAGACGCTCATTTTGAATAGAAAGAGGGACATCGAGGACATTGAAAAGAAGGAAAGAAAAATCATAAGAAAAATCCTAGGCCCCAAACAAATAAATAGCACAACATACCGACTTCGAGAAAACCAAGAAATCAAACAATACACAGATATACATAGTGATATGAGAAAAAGAAGACTTAAGTTTTACGGACAAATCAAACGGATGAATCCGAGTAGGCTAACTAGACAAATAGTCGAATTTTATAAAAATAGGAGTAGAGCTAAAGTAGAAATAATTAAATGGATTGCGGCAATTAAAGAGGACCGAAGATCAGCAAATATTACACAAAGTGAAATTCAGGATAGAGGCTGTTTCAGACACAAGGTTAACGTTTGGAAGGTTGGCCAGAGAGAAAAATGTAGGAAGACTGGAACAACTGGGTCTGACGATATATATATATATATATATATATATATATATATATATATATATATATATATATATATATATATATATATATATATATCGTTGCCGAGCGCCGCAAATGCTCCCGAACTACCCCGATATAATCTGCGCAGTCCCTTTTGTGGCCGGCCGGCTATAAAAGCGAACACAACGACCCGTGCACGTCAGTTGGACTCTTCAGTCGAAGCGGACAACACTTGAAAATGCCAAATGCGATTTTGGCGAAACGTCGCGACTCTTCACAGGATGAACGAATTGACACCCGGAATGATTTAGAAACATTATCTACCATCCGTGAAAATATTAGATGTAACATGTATATATATATATATATATATATATATATATATATATATATATATATATATATATATATATATATATATATATATGTATATATATATATATATATATATATATATATATATATATATATATATATATATATATATATATATATATATATATATATAAGTACCGTACTTATGGAAAAATGCAGAAGTGATCCTTTTACATAAAAAAGGAGCACAGGAAGATTTAAAGAACTACCGTCCAATAAGCCTCCTATCAGTGATGTACAAAGTTTTCACTAAGATAATTTCTAAAAGAATATTAAAAAAACTGAATGACGCACAACCAAGAGAACAAGCAGGATTCAGAAGTGGATTCAGTACAATGGATCACATCCAGGTTGTACAGCAGGTCATAGAAAGGCACAACACTGTGCTTGGCTTTTATCGACTACGAAAAAGCATTTGATTCCATCTCAAAGCATGCGATAATGGATGCACTGCTTAGCCAAGGTGTAGAGAGAGCCTATGTAAACCTATTAGGATCGATGTATGATGGAGCTACAGCCACAATTCACCTTGATGATCTTGAAGTGGGAATTAATATAGAACGAGGTGTACGGCAGGGTGACGCAATATCGCCTATTCTTTTCTCGGCTGGCCTTGAAGAAGTATTCCGTAAATTGGATTGGGAACAGGATGGTGTAAAGATCAATGGTGCAAACTTAAACCATCTTAGATTTGCAGATGATATTATTCTCATTTCACAAGACCCAGAGGAGCTGCAAAGACGCATACAAGAACTGCAAAGGGCTGGCGAACCATTTGGCTTGAAAATAAACCTGAAAAAGAGTCAGGTTATGTTCAATAACTTCGCTCAGGACAGAAGAATTTCAGTTCTAGGAAGGGATTTAGAGATTGTTGACAGCTTTATATATCTTGGGCAGAGGATTTCCATGGAGGGGAATACCGCCCGGGAGGTGGAACGGCGTGTTAAATGTGGCTGGCAGACATTTGGTAGGCTCAACATAGTGTTTAAGAGCAGACTCCCACTTTGCCTGAAAAGAAAAGTATTCGATCAGTGCGTTCTACCCGTTATGACATACGGAAGTGAAACCTGGACACTCACATCGCAATCAATTCAAAAACTTCGGGTGGCACAGAGGGGAATGGAAAGATGTATGCTTGGCATTACAAGACGAGACAGAAAGTCCTGCCCATGGATCAGGGAACAAACAAAAGTCTGTGACATCATTGGAAGAGTAAAACAGTTGAAATGGAGATGGGCAGGCCATATAGCGAGGCGATGGGACGACAGATGGACCAAGGCAATCCTGGAGTGGATATCGCTTGATCGCAAACGTCCGCGAAGAAGACCGAAAGCACGATGGATTGATGACATCGTTAAGTATATTGGACCCGAGTGGCAGAGGAAAGCCCAGGACCGTGAAGGTTGGAAGCATGCTGAAGAGGCCTTCATCCTGCAGTGGATCGATGCGGGCTGATGATGATGATGATGATGATATATATATATATATATATATATATATATATATATATATATATATATATATATATATATATATATATATATATATATAATAGATATATCTAATTTAAATATGAACATTAACTCGGTGTGAGATGCAACTGGTTACCTAACCAATTTTTGAAAATGATGTGATCTTATGACAGAAGATTCCAATTTCTTAATAACTTTTTGTCGTATTGGCCCCATAAAAGACACTTAGAGACACTTATATATACTCTTAACAAAAAATACTTTTTTAATTAACTTAAATGTTTACAATAGCGATAATTATACAATAATTTATTGTTTTACATAACTTTAAACTTTTATCAGTTTATTGTTTTTATTCATACTGCCCTACGCCACTGCCATACCGAAAACAGTAGTCGGCCATATGCAGCTACCATTCCGATCCCACTTACATGATCATATGCTCCTTCCAGTAGTTTTATATTCACAGACGAGAACTCACAAACTAACCTGGGCTACAGTTCAAGCGTTGAAGGTAACTTCATTTACCAGAAAGGCAATACTTATGCAATCTAGTGGATTTTATTGGAACTAACTCAACGGCAGACGGACAATAGGGCAAACATACAAGAACCGATCCTCGTAAAATAATAAAAACATTTATAGGCAAGTGGATGTACCTGAAAAGGCAGAGCATATAGAGAAAACTTGATTTCATATTTAGATTTAGTGTCCCAAATATAGCTAAAATCAGTTCTAAAATAATTTTTTTTATTTAGGCCAGTGTAATTAATCAAATATTTTATCCATAAAAAGTATGCATGTGATGCTTTTAACCCAAAATGAAAAAAATAAATCAAAATATTTCTCCGGTTTAAGCGATCTAGTCATAACTAAATCTATATAAGTCGTGGAAATATAGCGTGACGGAAATTCATTTTGAAAATTGCCAGGCCGATGTTGCGAGTATAGTGGCGAATTTCCGGACAAAATTTTCATAAATTATTATTCAAGAAAGTTTCATTCTTTATTCTAGAAGGATATTTTTAAGTTTTTATCTTAGAGAAAGGTTTAATAACTATAATAATGTTTTGAAATAAAAGAAATAATTTTAATCAGCTGTTAAGTTGATTTAATACAACTTACATATACATTAATTACTAATTACTAATTACTTACATATACAACATACATTAAAAGTTTGTTGGATACTTTCAATTGGATATCCCCCCCCCCCCCCCTAACTTTAGAACTGAGAAACATAAAACGACGAAAGTTAGTATACATAAATTAATGCATTAAAATGTTTTAGTCAATGGACAGTGATATAATTGCCAAAGATGCCATTGTGGTGCCATTTTGATAATTATTTTAATGGCAAGAGTACGTTAATACCTCATTTCAAAGTTGTTTCAAATATCTATTCAAACGGTATTTTTATTTTGACATTTGTCATTTGATTAAAAAAAAACGATTAAATTTCTTATTATCATGTCATCAAACTTTTTAAACAGGGTCGCCCTATAAAAAATAAATATTAGTTTTTTCTGATATAAATCGTATAGAAAGTCAGTTAGTCAAGATGTGTATATTCGAAGTTATTTTGAGCATACATGCAAAAATAAAATACTAATTTAATGGAAATACAAAGAGTTTCATTCCAAACTAACAAAATACTGAAAGTAAAATGTAATATCAGATGTATTTCAAGAATGTTTTGAAAATATTAAAATAAATGTTCAAAATGGGCACCTTCTTATTGCTGACAGTACAAAATCCTGCTATAAAACTCCTTTCTTACCCGTTCAGATGTTTCCGCAGAAATTAACGTATAACACATTATTCCGTAATTATCTGCTTCAAAACTACTAGGCTATCAGGTTGCATAAAGTATACCTTATATTTTAAGTACCCCTATAAAGAAATCTAAGGGCTTTCGATCTGGAGATCGAGGAGGCCACTGTATTGTACCCCGTCGTCCAATCTATCTATTTGGATACTGTTCATTCGGATAAACTTTTATTGCACCATAACAATGTGGAGGAGCACCATCTTGTTGAAAAGTCACTTCCAGATCTCGAAATTCATAGGGATTTTCCTCTAGAATCTCTAAAATTAGCGGTTCAATAACATTTTACAATAGGTCCAAATACACATCTCCAGTTACATTTCGATTTAAAAAAATAGGACTATGTGATTTCCCAAGATCTCTGACCACACGTTGACTTTTTCCGGAATTTGTGTATGGTTCTCAAGAAGGAAATAAGGATTCGAGTCACTCCAGTACCTTACATTCTGAGTATTTACAATAGCATTCAGATAAAAGTACGATTCATCACTAAAACAAATGTTTTTGAATATTCTGGTTCTTGGGCTATTCAGCAGAGATCACCTCACAAAATTCAAGTCTGCGATCGAGATCATCTTCTGTGAGCTGGTGAGCCATTTGTAATTTGTAGGGGTGACATTTTTGTGTTTTTTAACCCTTGCACACTGATACTCCACACAATACTGCAGTTTGAAATGTATATTGTGTAGGATTCACGACTGCTTCAGGCACAATATCTATGTATTGGTCGTCTGAAATTCCTGCACGACCAGTTCTTTTTGTATCATGAATACTACCCGTTGTCTGAAACTTCTGCATGAGCTGTCGCAAGTACGCTCTAGACACAGGGCGATCGGCATATTTCTCATTAAAGATTCTTTCAGCTGCATGTAGATTTTTTCCAGCTTCACCAATAATTAGAATCGTATTAACTTTTTCTTCTAAAGTACGTGCCATTTTACTCGGACGTAGCAGCACTAAAGCAAATTTCTAAACGTAAATATAAAATATATTCGAATATACAAAAACGGTGAGTTTTTCTAAGTTAAAGTTAGAAATCATCTGGAAGCGTTTTTAAAAACTTTATTTTTGTTTTTGGTGGCAAAGAGTAACAGTACGTTGGACAGTTTGTTTTGTTGTTTACAATTTTAAAATATGTATATTAAAATAAATGCTGAACTAAGGGCTATGTCAGCAATGACATCATGTGTTGGGGTTGACTCATCTGGTTCAGGTGCAAGCTGGTGGTGTTAATCATATAACTTCTATCAGAAAAATACTAATATATGTCTCTTACAGAGAGACCCTGTTAAAAAAGCTTGATGACATTCTAATATTAAATTTAATCATAGATGACAAAAATATGAATTGACAGATGGCAAAATATAAACTACGTGAATAGATATTTGAAATAGCTTTGAAATGAGGTATTACTAGCGCACTGTTGACATATAAAAATTATTATTAAGATAGCGCTTAATTAAAACATCTTTTTTAGGCTTTAATTTATGCATGATAATAAACAACTTTCGATGTTTTCTATATATATATATATATATATATATATATATATATATATATATATATATATATATATATATATATATATATATATATATATATATATGCTCATTAAGAAAGAGACGCAGGTTGTTGTGTGTTCCACATGAGATTGTGGAACCCAACGGTTGGGTGTATGATGACTCAATTACTGTTGTCTTATTGGACGCAGTCCAAAGAAATCTGACATTACATATATACGCCATCCGACGGGAAGTCGGCGAAAACATTGATTGTTGGCTGTGGATACAGTCTCCCTATTTTTGATGGGGGAGCATGTGTAGGTACCTTGAATAGTCTAAACATCAAGAGACGAACATACGCCCTCCAGTTGAAGGGATGGGTGGGGCTCGTCTTCAGCCATCAACCAACAAAAATGCTTATTAAGGCGGAGACGCAGGTTCTTGTGTGTTAGAACATGAGATTGTGAGATTGTGGAACATGAGATTGTGGATTGTGGATTGTGGTTTAGTATGATGACACTCAACTACTGTTGTCTTATTGGACGCAGTCTAAAGAAATCTGACATTGCATATATATATATATATATATATATATATATATATATATATATATATATATATATATATATATATATATATATATATATATATATATATATATATATATATATATCATCATCATCATCATCAGCCCGCATCGATTCACTGCAGGATGAAGGCCTCTTCAGCATGCTTCCAACCTTCACGGTCCTGGGCTTTCCTCTGCCACTCGGGTCCAATATACTTAACGATGTCATCAATCCATCGTGCTTTCGGTCTTCTTCGCGGACGTTTGCGATCAAGCGGTATCCACTCCAGGATTGCCCTGGTCCATCTGTCGTCCCATCGCCTCGCTATATGGCCTGCCCATCTCCATTTCAACTGTTTTACTCTTCCAATGATGTCACAGACTTTTGTTTGTTCCCTGATCCATGCGCAGGACTTTCTGTCTCGTCTTGTAAAGCCAAGCATACATCTTTCCATTCCCCTCTGTGCCACCCGAAGTTTTTGAATTGATTGCGATGTGAGTGTCCAGGTTTCACTTCCGTATGTCATAACGGGTAGAATGCACTGATCGAATACTTTTCTTTTCAGGCAAAGTGGGAGTCTGCTCTTAAACACTATGTTGAGCCTACCAAATGCCTGCCAGCCACATTTAACACGCCGTTCCACCTACAGGGCGGTATTTCCCTCCATGGAAATCCTCTGCTCAAGATATATAAAGCTGTCCACAATCTCTAAATCCCTTCCTAGAACTGAAATTCTTCTGTCCTGAGCAAAGTTATTGAACATAACCTGACTCTTTTTCAGGTTTATTTTCAAGCCAAATGGTTCGCCAACCCTTTGCAGTTCTTGTATGCGTCTTTGCAGCTCCTCTGGGTCTTGTGAAATGAGAATAATATCATCTGCAAATCTAAGATGGTTTAAGTTTGCACCATTGATCTTTACACCATCCTGTTCCCAATCCAGTTTACGGAATACTTCTTCAAGGCCAGCCGAGAAAAGAATAGGCGATATTGCGTCACCCTGCCGTACACCTCGTTCTATATTAATTCCCACTTCAAGATCATCAAGGTGAATTGTGGCTGTAGCTCCATCATATATCGATTCTAATAGGTTTACATAGGCTCTCTCTACACCTTGGCTAAGCAGTGCATCCATTATCGCATGCTTTGAGATGGAATCAAATGCTTTTTCGTAGTCGATAAAAGCCAAGCACAGTGGCATGGTGTATTCGTTGGGCCTTTCTATGACCTGCTGTACAACCTGGATGTGATCCATTGTACTGAATCCACTCCTGAATCCTGCCTGTTCTCTTGGTTGTGCGTCATTCAGTTTTTTTAATATTCTTTTAGAAATTATCTTAGTGAAAACTTTGTACATCACTGATAGGAGGCTTATTGGACGGTAGTGCTTTAAATCTTCCTGTGCTCCTTTTTTATGTAAAAGGATCACTTCTGCATTTTTCCATAAGTCCGGTACTTTTTGTTCTTTGAGGCATTTTGAGTATAATTTTGCCAGTGTTTTATGTAACGTCCGACCACCAGCTTTTAGCATTTCGACAGTTACACTGTCCTTTCCTGGAGCCTTGCCGTTTTTATTATATATATATATACATACATACATATATATATATATATATATATATATATATATATATATATATATATATATATATATATATATATATATATACAACTCCGACGAGTTGGTTTCTTGAGTCGAAGCGAACAACACTTGAGAATGCCAAATGAGATTTTAGCGAAACGTCGTGACTCTTCACAGAATGAACGGAACGGCAAAACATGCTGGAAACTTTCAAAAGGCTTGGATGTAATATGAGTATCAAAGTTCACTACCTCCACAATCATTTGAACACATTTCCGAACAACCTTAGCTTCCTTATAGTAAGGAACAGGGAGAGCGATTTCATCAGGACCTAAAAAATATGAAAGAAAGGAACCAGTGTCAATGGGATGAACACATGATGGCTTATTACTGCTGGAGTATCATGCGTGAGTGCTTGGAAGGAACGCATTCGAAGAAATCAAGAAAAAGAAGCTTTCTCCATGTTCAATGATGCAACAAAAAGTCAAAAATATAAAATAATCATATTTTTCCTACACCTATCATATCTCGAAAACTATACGTACATTTCAAAAAATATATATATACCGTTAAAACCAGCATAACGAGCATATACAAAAACAGTTTTAGTCTTTCCGTATTTTAGTCTTTTATCAAATCCATTGTAGACCTGTATTATTTGTCGAAGCAAAAAGTTGGAATCGGATTAAACCTCTGAGGAGTGAAGTATAATCTTTTTTTATAAACAAAGAAGAAAAGGAAAATAATTTTGTTATACTCTAGTATTTATATCAATATAATAAATTTTACATTATTTTAACTTACCTGGATACAGTTATCCGTATATCCGCACAACATCCGTTCCGGTATACTGATTTTCGATTGCAAATCTAATATATCATTTTGTATATAGGTCGTCATGACTCTGTCTCTAATATGGTTTTCTGCCTTCGTTATCCTCTGGAAGATATTAATATATATTTCGAAAATATCTTTAATATTGAAATAAAAAAAAATCAATGGCATTGAAAAGAGAAATGCCATTTCCAGAAAATACTTTTACGTCAATGACATTACGCAAAGACAAGCCTTACATAAGATGTGTCATATATGAGTCATATGTGAGTCATTGTTACACAGTTTTTTACGTAATATGCTGATGAAACAAAGAATATGTATTGATGACGTCACTTAATATGACGTCACGTCTAAAATATAATATAGTGATGTAACAAAATTTACATCACTGTGATATCAAATTTTTAATTTTTTAATTAATTTATTTAATGAAATGGACAGTTTAAATTAATGGGATAAGGTATTAAAAAAAAACAAAGTAATAAAAAACAGATTATTTTGCCATCGTGTGGATTAACTCCATGGTTTTTTTTTTAATTGTTCAGATCGGGTTAGGTTCGAGGGTTCAGATCTATATCAACATCTGCGCATGTTCAAGCTTATACTATTTCAAATATTTTTTAAATATTCTTAAAATAACTTTTTTGTTAAAGAGCCAAATAAATTTCAAATTAAAGTTGGCACAAAGTGGATAGTAATGGAATATTGTTTTGGCATCCTGAAGTAAAAATTCCACCAGCTTTACATCGCATTAAACGATTAATTCACTGTTGGTGTCGTGATATCAAATGAAAATGCTGTACTTCTACAGGAGAACACTGAGAAAAATTGTTTCACACCAAAGGTTCCAATAGAAGAATTGATGATATGATAGAATAATTAGTACTATCAAATCAAAACATCAAATCATGACATCAAACTTTGTCAAAATGACTTATGACTTATGCCATAGGATGATTTATTTTTTACGTAAATACTACATAAAATAGTGACTAAGTCATAGTTATAACATCACACAAGAGTCACATACAGTGGCGTAACTATACCATATGAGGCCCGTGGCAAATTCATTGGACGTGGCCATACAAGCACCGATGATACTGAATGTTCTAGACGTCCAAATGAGGTGGTTATACCAGGCGACATTAGAAAAAATCACAAAATTATTTTGCAAAACCGTAAAGGAAAGCTGCAGGACATTGCTGAAGATATAAGTGTAAACACGATATCATGAAGATATCGTATTTACACTGTTTTGCATGAACATTTGGCAATGCGTAAATTGCTATTTGCTATTGACAGTGTTTGCTCACAGAAGACCAAAAATAATAACATTGATGGTGCTGAGCGATGTTTGGAAGTGTTTAAGCGAAATAACGAAGAATTTTTTCATTCGGTATGTGACAATGGATGAAAAATGGATCCATCACTACACTACACAGTTGAGTGGACATCAGCCTGTGAAAGCCGTCGAAAGCTACTAAAAACATTACCATCGGCAGGCAAGTTTATGGCCTCTATATTTTGGGATATTATTTATCGGTTATCTCAAGAAAGGTAAAACCATCAATAGCGAATATTACATAGTGTTATTGGTGTGTTTGAAGGACGAGATCGTTTGAAGGACGAGGTCGATGGACAGAAAAGTCTTCTTGTTATGATTAGAAATTAATATTAAATCGTTGGCGTGACTTCTCCAGTGTCATCGAATTCTCATATTTCATTGATAAAAATTTGGAAAATTAATTTTTTAATAAGATATAGTTGAGTTGTTCTGAAGATGAAATAATAATGAAAATAATAATATTTTATTATTTTTTTGAGAATTTCGGTCAATTATCAATAAATTATAATTTTTTATTATTTTGTTTAGATTTCGATTTATTTATAATCAATTATATTTTATTAAAAAATTATTTTTCTAAATTTTTATAAATGAAATATGAGATTTTCAGTTAACAAATTTTTGACATTTTTATAAATTTAATTAAATATATATATATATATATATATATATATATATATATATATATATGTATGTTATGTATATGATCCTTTTACATAAAAAAGGAGCACAGAAAGATTTAAAGAACTACCGTCCAATAAGCCTCCTATCAGTAATGTACAAAGTTTTAACTAAGATAATTTCTAAAAGAATATTAAAAAAACTGAATGACGCACAACCAAGAGAACAAGCAGGATTCAGGATTCAGGATGCAGAAGTGGATTCAGTATAATGGTACACATCCAGGTTGTACAGCAGGCCATAGAAAGGCACAACGAATACACCATGCCACTGTGCTTGGCTTTTATCGACTACGAAAAGTTCTATCTACGAAAAGACTCCATCTCAAAGGATGCGATAATGGATGCACTGCTTAGCCAAGGGACAGATAAAGCATATGTAAATCTATTAGGATCGATATATGATGGAGCTACAGCCACAATTCACCTTGATGTTCTTAAAGTTGGAATTAATGTAAGACGAGGTGTACGGCAGGGTGACGTAATATCGCCTATTCTTTTCTCGGCTGGCCTTGAACAGGATGGTGTAAATATCAGTGGTGCAAACATAAACCATCTTACATTTGCAGATGATATTGTTCTCCTTTCACAAGACCCAAAAGAGCTGCCAAGACGCATACAAGACCTGCAAAGGGCTGGTGAACCATTTGGCTTGAAAATAAACCTGAAAAAGAGTCAGGTTATGTTCAATAACTTCGCTCAGAACAGAAGAATTTCAGTTTTAGGAAGGGATTTGGAGATTGTGGACAGCTTTATATATCTTGGGCAGATGATTTCAATGGAGGGGAATACCGCCCGGGAGGTGGAACGGCGTGTTAAATGTGGCAGACAGACTCCCATTTTGTCTGAAAAGAAAAATATTCGATCAGTGCGTTCTACCCGTTATGACATACGGAAGTGAAACTTGGACACTTCACATCGTAATCACTTCAAAAACTTCGGGTAGCACAGAGGAGAATGGAAAGATGTATGCTTGGCATTACAAGACGAGACAGAAAGTCCTGCGCATGGATCAGGGAACAAACAGAAGTATGTGACATTATTGGAAGAGTAAAGCAATTGAAATAGAGATGGGCAGGCCATATAGCGAGGCGACGTGACGACAGATGGACCGAGGCAATCCTGGAGTGGATACCGCTTGATCGCAAACCTCCGCAAAGAAGAACGAAAGCACGATGGATTGATGACATCGTTAAGTATATTAGACCCGAGTGGCAGAGGAAAGCCCAGGACCGTGAAAGTTGGAAGCATGCTGAAGAGGCCTTCATCCTGCAGTGGATCGACACAGGCTGATGATGATATATTTGCCCTTAAAAACGCCATAGACGTCATTAGTCTATACCAAGGAATGTATTAGTAACGCCATCTCTTAGCAGAATCGACATTATTAACCGAAACATCTTAATTAAATAAATAGAAATTGTTGACTACAGTCGAAAATTATGAGTTGAGTTGTGTACAAGAGGTTTCATCAAACACTCAATTGGTTGCAACTAACTTGAAGTAGATTATATTTCGAAAATTCCACCAAATGTACAGTAATGCATCCCTGAATCTTCTTTATCAACCTTTTGTTATAATTGTCAGTATTTGTAACTCTCAGCGTTCTGTAGAACTTATAGAGTTGTAAAAGAACTTAGTAAGATACATAACTGTACCATATATCGAAGAAGGTATGAATATTTGAAAGAAGGATAATTAAAATTTATTTGGTGCTGTAAATGATAATTAAAATTGGATGGGGATAGATTCAGACAGAAAGACGATTCAGATTCAGAAAGACGAATAGGCCCCAACAGAGAAAAATGTAGACCAAAGACACGATTGCAGTACAATGTGGACAGAACAATGTGAACAGGACAGCACATCAAAAATTGGTTGCTGGAGGTCAAAGCCCTCTAATGAGCTCTAGCGCCACAGGAAGAAGAAGAAGAAGAAGATAAGAATACCAATGCTCATTGTCTGAACAGAGCTTCAATTATGTTCTCGATGATAATAAGGTAACAGGAGCTTTTGTTCTCCAACACCAACAAATAGAAACCATTCAACAATTCAACAAACAAATTGTTTCCATTTTAAAGGCACACAATTCCAATTATGCCCTAATTAAATAGAGCAAAAGTGAAAAATGTCATTATTTCTATAGAAATACTTACCCATCTGAGTGCTTGTAAAATCCGAATTTTTCTCTCTTTATCTCCATCTAGTAAATCAGTTTTTATTTTTCTATAGTCAATATTGAATACATTCTCTCTAAAACAAAAGCCACTATAAAACCAATGTGTAATACGTCCCTGTATAAAGTAGAAATTTCGTTTTTTGACTAAATTCAATGCAAATTGTTCGATACATTTATCCATTTTGATACAACACTTTTTAACATTTTTTAACAATTACAAAAGATTGCATACTGGGCTCGTAAACCATATTAAAAGTATACAAATAAACAAGGATTTTTTCCGTGCTCCACGAAAAATTGCTTCAGTCGCAATAAATTTTCAACGTCGTTTGAGACCGGTTTGTTGGCTAAAGTGGTTATCACTCGGATTGGTGCTGAATGTTCGAAAGCAACTGAAAGATTGACCAAGGGTCCGACCATATACATAGACCAAGTCGGATGAAGACTGCAATTAAATGCAATTCACGCCACCATGCAGTTTCAGTGGTTCGTAACGGTATTACTGTCTGAAACCGTTCGAAACTCATGGTCATAGCCTATGAGATCTTTGTTTTTTGAATAATTATAAAAGATGCTATAATTTCGAACTTAACGGGCGATATAATTGGAAACTTTTTAGAAAACACAGTTGAGCGCAGGCGCGAAAATTTTTGTAAACCAGAATTTTACAATTACTTTCCTCAGCTCATCACGAGTGGGCTCTCAGAATAAATCGTTGAAGTGTAATATATTAGAAGTGGGAGAAATACTCGGTGAGCTGTTTCACTCAGTTCTTTTGTCAGTACAGCCATGAGTGAGCAACAGGTTCCACCGTCCGTTGCGCAATAGGTTATAATAAGTTTTTAACCAAGCAGTCGGTTGAAGGTTGAGTATGGGGACGACACCCTGTCTAAGACCCAAGTGTTTAGTTGGGCCAAGAAGTTTAGCCCTACTAAAGACTTTATATCTATATATATATATATATATATATATATATATATATATATATATATATATATATATATATATATATATTATTTTTTTTTTTATTAAAAGAATTTCGGTTCAAAGAACCATCCTCAGAATAATTCTACAATACATATAACTTGTATAAAAAACACAAACTTACATTTAAAAACATAACAATATTTAAATAAACAATTAATTTTTAAATTTTTTTAAATAAAATGTGATAATTTTTTTAAATTTTTTAAATGACATGTTTGACTTTGACATAATTAACAATTCTTTCACCTTTAAATTTTTGTTTTTTATTATAATCTAATTGTTTATTTGTTATGTGGAATATTATATATAATAATTTATATTAATTATATTATATATTTATATATATATATATATATATATATATATATATATATATATATATATATATATATATATATATATATATATATATATGCCCACAAGGTAGCGTAACGGCAGAATTCCAGGCAGAATATTACGAGCGGTCCTGACTGCTACGAGCATTCGCCGTATGATGGCGTGAGTTGTGTGCGATCACGACCCGTCATTAAAATGGCCAGTTAATCTGGTCTGGCCCCGATCGTCTCTCCGAACTGCTTTCCTTGCGTTCGTCTGGAGCTCGGCTGATGACGGCTGAAAGGCTGGAAACCGGTCCCGAGAGACACGAGACAAATATATGTGGATATATATATATATATATATATATATATATATATATATATATATATATATATATATATATTACAGAAATCTTTCACCCTTTCTCCACGTGGTGCCACCGATTGCCTTCGCCGAAATATCAACCATGCGACGTGTATATATATATATATATATATATATATATATATATATATATATATATATATATATATATATATATATATATATATCAACCATGCCGCCAACTTCGCCGAAATATCAACCATGCGACGTGTATATATATATATATATATATATATATATATATATATATATATATATATATATATATATATATATATATATATGACAAGGGGATGGACTCTCGCCATTTTTATTTAACTGTGTTCTAGAAAAAGTAATACAGGAGTGGCGTGAAAAAAAGTCGGCCCTGAATATTGACCAGCCCATTAAACTGGGGGAACCGACATCAAAATTGATTGTCTGGCATTTGCTGATGATCTAGCAATTTTAGCTCAAGATGTATTAACGGCACAGAAACAGAATGAAATCATAAAAGAAACAGCAGAAAATGTGGGACTCCAAATTTCCTTTGAAAAGACACAATACATGACCTGCAACAGACTAAGAACGCCATTTCTAAAAACAAAATATGTATCAGACGAGTCTCTCAATTCAAATATTTGGGTGAAATAATCATGGAAAATGGGTTGGAAAAAGCGGCCAATAAGGGTAGATGTCAAAAAATGGAAACGGCATTGAGACTTACACAAAACATTTACAACAAAAAATGCCTATCTAAAAACACAAAACTGAGACAACACAGTTATTAAGCCAGAATGTCTATATGCTGCGGAAACGCTCATTTTGAATAGAAAGAGGGACATCGAGGACATTGAAAAGAAGGAAAGAAAAATCATAAGAAAAATCCTAGGGCCCAAACAAATAAATAGCACAACATACCGACTTCGAGAAAACCAAGAAATCAAACAATACACAGATATACATAGCGATATGAGAAAAAGAAGACTTAAGTTTTACGGACACATAAAACGGATGAATCCGAGTAGGTTAACTAGACAAATAGTCGAATTTTATGAAAATAGGAGTAAAGCTAAAGTAGAAATAATTAAATGGATTGCTGCAATTAAAGAGGACCTAAGATCAGCAAATATTACACAAAGTGAAATTCAGGATAGAGGCTGTTTCAGACACAAGGTTAACGTTTGGAAGGTTGGCCAGAGAGAAAAATGTAAGAAGACTGGAACAACTTGGTCTGACGAAAGGAAACAAACTCACAGCGAAAGAATGAAATCAGTATGGGCACAAAGGAAGGCTAACAACAACAAACGCCTCTAATTGTACTTCGCGTGGTCCACCAGGGCCCATACGTGAATAATAATATATATATATATATATATATATATATATATATATATATATATATATATATATATATATATATATATATATATATATATATATATATATATATATATATATATATATATATATATATATATATATATATATATATATATATTATAATTATATATATTAATTATGATCTTGAAGTTGGAATTAATGGCAGGGTGACGCAATATCGCTTATTATTTTCTCTGCCTGCCTTGAAGAAGTATTTCGAAATCTAGATTGGGAGCAGAATGGTGTAAAGATCAATGGTGCAAACTTAAACAATCTTAGATTTGCAGATGATATCGTTCTCCTTTCACAAGACCCAGAGGAACTACAAAAACGCATAATGACATAAAACGCATACTTAAATCATTTTAGATTTGCAGATGATATCGTTCTGCTTTCACAAGACCCAGATAAGCTGCAAAGATGCATACGAGAACTTCAAACGGCTGACGAACCATTTGGCTTCAAAAAAAAAACCTGAAAAGGAGTCTGGCTATGTTCAATAAATTTGCTGAAAATAGAAGAATTTTAGTTTTAGGAAGAGATTTGGAGATTATGACCACTTTATATATCTTGGGCAGAGGATTTTAATGGAGGGAGATACCTCGGTGGAAGTAGAATGGCCGGTAAAATGTGGCTGGCAGGCATTTGGTAGGCTCAACATAAGCACAAACTTCCACTTTGCCTGAAAAGAAAAGCCTTTCGGGTAGCATAGAGAAGAATGGCAAGATGTATTCTTGGCATTTCAAGACGATACCGAAGACCCTGCACATAGATCAGGGAATAAACGAAAGTGTGTGACATCGTGGGAGGAATGGAAATGGGCAGGCCATATAGCGGGGTGATGGGATGACAGATGGACCAAGGCAATCCTGGAATGGTTACCCTTTGATTGCAAATGTTTACGAAGAAGACCTAAAGCACGATGGACCGATGACATTGTTAAGTATATTGGACGCGAAAGGCAAAGATCAATCATCAACATCAATGATCAATCAACTCAACATCTTGATCGTTGTAGAATCGTAGAATTGCAAATGCATCTTTCAAGGGCGCAAACAAAAAAAATCACAGAGTGACAAATCTCGGCTGTATGAAGGTTGTTCAAGGGTTTTCCAATGCAATTCTCCAGTTTTTTCTTTGTCAAAACCAAACCCATCTAGCACAGATTTTATTGAAGCCAAGATGACCGATGTTTATTTGAGAATTTTCAGCCGAATAGGTTACCTTTGATAAAGTCGCGAATTGCACCTATGCTGTGACCAATGACACTTGACCTGGGACGTCGATTATGACTTCCACTTACCAGAGTTTTTCGTCCACTCTTGGCTAAAGAGTTATTTAGTAGGGCCAGTTTTGGTAGAGTGTTTAGTAGGGCCGAACTTCTTGGCCCAACTAAACACTTGGATCTTAGACAGGGTATTGTATAATGCATTCACTATAGCCTGCTTTGATATTTAGTCAAATGCTTTTTCGTAGTCGAGAAAAGCCAAGCACAGTGGCATGGTGTATTCGTTGTGCCGCTCTATGGTCTGCTGAACAACCTGGATGTTGTACAGCAGGTGAACACCGCGCAGTAAAGCGTAACCTCAGTGAATAAACCACCAGACGCTCAATTTCAACTTATTGGTACCTTCAGACTTTAGCCGCGAGAACATTAATTTTATAATGGGCAACTTCAACTGATATAGTACGGCATGGGGATACAACATCAGCAGTGAGAATGTGGAAAATCTTGAACTGTAACAAATGATTTACAGCTTATTCACGATCCTAAGTTGCAACCGTTATTCACTAACCGTACATTGAGGAGAGTATATAACCCGGAAAACATATTGGCTACTACACAAGGCGGTAAAATGGTAATATTGATATCCAATACTGGTATATCGAAATGGTATATCGTAGTATCGATCGACCAATACTCAGCACCGACACATTATTTGTGTAGTGGAGACCGTGGTAAAGTCGGAGGTGGTGCCTCTAAAGAGAAGATTTAACTTCAGGAAGTGGAGCACATTCTCAGAAAACACTGACGAAGAGTTAGGCCGTCAGCGTATGAGGACTTCATTGATTTTGTTCAGCGGATTTTGAGGAAACTATACCACGGGGTTGTAGAACGCATTTCATCTCCGAAATGTTCAATAAAGCTAAATCCTTATTAAATCTTTATCAAACCCTCTTTGAAGCCGATCCCTTTGCTGAGGACACTATACATGCAGGGGAAAACTTAATATTGGCTATCAGTGAAAATCGCAGGGCCAGTTGGTGTAACTTGATGAAAAGCCTGAATATGAAGGGAAGCAGCAGAATCTCAGCGAAGATACCACTAAACCAGAACAAGATTTTACAGATGTGACAGCTAATCAAGTAGCATTCCAGCTGCTAAAGAATGGAAACACATTTGGACGCATTACAAGAGATTGTAATGTACATTATATATGTACGCGGCTTAGGAAAGGAGAATCACCTGCTCGAAGAGTATTTCTCCATGACAGATTTTTAAGATATTGCAGCGCATAGTACTTAACCGCATTGCTGGCGTCTTGGAGGAGAACCTCATTCTCCAACAGGCTAGCTTCAGACCGGGGAAATCATACTGCGGGCAAGTTTTGAACATAACGTAACACATTGAAGATGGTTTCGAACACAGAAAGATTACCGGAGCGGTTTTAATACACCTAACAGCCACTTTCGACACCGCGAATCATAGAAGACTTCTCAAGAAAACATACGACCTCACAATAGACTACCAACTAACGTCAATGATCGGAACTATACTCCATAGCAGAAGATTTTACGTCAGCCTTCAAGGAGGGAACAGCAAATTGAGGAATCACAAGAACGGACTAGTCCAGGTAACGTACTGTTAACTCTTCTATAACATTTACACAAATGACCAACCGGTATCCACTCCTACTAAAAATTTCATCTATGCCGATAATTTAGCGATGGCAGTTTCGGAGAGGTTACGGGAAAGTTAACGCGAGCTTTGGACGAATTATCCAGTTACTGTAATGCCAACCACTTAAAATCCAACCCGAGTAAAACTCATGTCTGTGCTTTTCACCTCAACACCAAAAACGCTAGGAGGGAGTTGGAGATCGAATGGAGGGGTGCACGACTCTTGCATTTTCCAACACCAAAATAGGTGGGAGTAACACTAGATCGCACCCTGACCTACAAGTAGCACTGCATGAACACCAATGTCAAATTTAGCGCCCGCAATAACATAATCAGAAAACTAACAAGCAGAGTCTGGGGTGTAAACCCGCATACATTAAGGACCTCGGTCATAGCTCTATGCTTGTCCGCCGCAGAATATGCGGCTCGAAGAGAGAGTAAACGAGAAGAACGAAGAGAGAGTAAAACAGGAGACCGATCCCAGACATCTGCTGCATGTACATCAACCTGCACCGCAGCGACTAAAATTCAGAAAGGGCTTTAGGAGGACATAAGCCTTGGAAAGGACACCGGCTGCAGACCGTATTGTAAGAAGGGAAAACCAGCTAAACCATCCGAACAACCAGGTCAGGGAGGAGCTGCCAGCAGGCAGTAAACAACCTTACGCAGTGTGGAGAACACTTAACCGATTGAGAGTCGGCGAACCTCGATGCAAGCATTTTTTTTCTTTAGCGGGCCCCATTTCTGCAAATTTGCAGAAATGGGGACCGCTATCGGATGGTACGGATGTCCTATGTGAATGTGGTGCGGTCCAGAACAGCAACATCTTCTTATTTGTGTGAATCTGGGCTAACGCTGCACAACGGATGACATTAGATTTGATGAGAAAGCTCTATCGGCTGCAATTTACTGAACGAGTATTGTTTGACCGGATTGAGATGATATATTACAAAGCTAAAGAAGTTCACCCGTGCTCCACGTCGTGCTTTACCATTTTTTTGCCATTCCCCATCCAAAGTGCCAGTAAGCGTCTCCCATGAACGTCCTTAGCTTTTTAATACTATTCTCCAAGCTCCCAGTTCATAATCATACCTGGTACTTACCCGAGGTTAGAGGGGTCACGAACTGTTTCGCACAGTCTGACTGCTGTGACCGTTTATCGCAGGATGGCGTGGCTGCATGTGATTGCAGCCTCCATTCGACATGGCCAATTTAAGTGGTCATGGCTTTAGTCGTTCCTTCATCCGCTCTTCAGGTGTCCAGCTTGAGCCCAATTCATGACGGCTTAAGGCCTGAAACCAATCTTGGGAGACGCTTGCTGGAGCTTTGGATGGCGGATGAAGGAATGGCAAAGCACGACGTGGAGCACGGGTAAACTTTCTTAGATTTTAAATACTTTTCTCTACGGGCCCAGTTCACAATTTTTCGATCATATATATATATATATATATATATATATATATATATATATATATATATATATATATATATATATATATATATATATATATAAATATATATATATATATATATATATATATATATATATATATATATATATATATATATATATATATATATATATCTATATATATATATATATATATATATATATATATATATATATATATATATATATATATATACATATATGTATATATAGGGGTCGCTATTATGTATGTAAACCGTCAAATATCAAGAGAACGCTTTGAGATTTCTTAATGAAATTTTGCACACAAACATCAGGAAATGTTTGCTCCTTTTTGGGTATATTTTCATTTTTTCTCTTGTCGCATATTTGAAATCCAAAGTCTACTTAATTTTTTTTAATGACAACAGTACTTGAGTTTGGCATTTTTGGAAAGAGCATTTTTTCGAAATTTAACGAGATAAAAATTGCATTTTTTTTTAATTGATTTTAAAAAATGCTTAAAAGGTGTTTCGGTCTATTTTAGAGGAAATATTATTTTTCATTTAGTATCTGTCAAAAAATGGGAAGACAAAAAACAAAAAGTTATGACGAAATTTCGTTAAATGTTTTAATTAATGTAGTAGACAATGATAAGGTTTCGGTGCAACGCAATTAATTGTAAATCCTAACGTGTAGACGCTCAGTCAAAAAGAAATAAAAGAAGATTTTTATCATTTCAAAATAAAATTACTACAAGAATTAAATTAAGATGATTTTGAACGAATGTTTGAGTTTTGCGAAGCTATGATGGAAAAATAATTATCAATCCAAATTTTGTTTCAAATACTATTTTCACGGACGAAGCAACATTCTGGTTAAATGGTCATGTTAACAGACACAACTGTAAATACTAGGCTGATACTAATCCGCACTGGATGAAGCCTGTTCGTACACAATTCTATAGAACCTTTTCCCATTGATGGCAACTTGATAGATTAACGGTCTAGATGTATCACCTGTATAAAATTTGCCATATTCGTCATTGTAATTTGTAAAATTCGTATTGTTAATATAAGTATCATTGATATATACAAAAAATATATTTACTTCCTATCTTTGCATATATATATATATATATATATATATATATATATATATATATATATATATATATATATATATATATATATATATATATATATATATATATATATGTTTTGAAAACGTGAGAAGACCTCCCGAAACGTTAACCTTAAAAAGTTTTCCTTTATTTTAGAACACTTTTATATTTTTTAAAATTTTGTTCGTTAGGCAAATTTATTACAGAACAGAATCACTGAGAAATTTGTCTCTTTGGTTTTTTAATTTTTTCCCAGTGATTTTTTATTTACATAAGAACAGATATTTTTTGAGTTTTAGATCGTGGCGAAAAACCACGAAACACGCCACAATCATTCAGACCTTACTATTTTTTATTATGTGAAAATACCGTTATAAATATAAATTTAGTTTTATAAATTTTATAACTAATTGTTTAGTTTTATAAATTTTATAACTAATTTGTATTAATAAAACCAGAGCTTTGTGATCCAGCAATAGAGTATATAACGCATAACTTTTAAAATCATTATATATGTTACACAATAATAGAGTATATAACGCATAACTTTTAAAATCATTATATATGTTACACAATAAGTTATCTATATATAAGTGTTATTACCACTGAAGCTGAAGACCTTAATAACTTTAATAAGATATTCCTCAAGGACATGAAATGTAGAATTTACCTTATATCATCCATGTGATCTTTGGCTGATATTGGTCTAGCTAGCTTTCCCTCACCAGCACCACAATTATTTGGAGATTTTGACATATTTTCTAGCACCTCATCTACAATCTTTTCCATTTGTCGTGGATTTAAACCGGTCTCAGTCTTCACAGTTTCGTAGTCATCACACCTGAAATATTTTTATTCCTGTTTGGAAGTATACAATTACCCGAACAAAATCTTACCTAACTGCATCAAAAATTCTTGTGAATACCGTTTCTAATACTTGTCGAACAGTTTCAGGCGTAAGAGGTGTTTTTATTGGCGATGCTGGACTTAGATGTTGAACATTTATATGTTCTATTACTTCTACTTCTCGACTTTCCTGTTTTGTGTCTGAATTGGTCCATCGATCAACTTTCCTGCAATAAAAACATACAGTGACATTAACAATAATCCGTTTAGGATGTTCGAAAAATTTGTAGGAATCTTCTATTAGTTGCTTTTTTAACGTTTGTAAAGGCAAATATTTAGTCTAATATTTAATCTTTTTGTAAAAGAAAATGTTTTTAATCTGAATTAGGCAAATTGAAGAGTAGTCAAGCTAAATGACTATATATATTTATGTGCCAATGTGCGGTTATAAGATCTAAGTGTCAACTTCGCCATATTTGTTAAAAAAAAGTAAACATAGATAGTGTAGTCTGTATATACAGGAGCGTAATCTATGCTAAATGATCTAAGTGCCAAGCCGTCTGTTGTCTTGTATTAGTAGCACGTTGTTGTTTGTGACTACTAGCGATTAATGCTGTGTTTATTAACGTTTTAAAATAAAAAAAAATAATACCAGTGCATTTAGTGATGATCGAAAGTACCCAAATAAACAAGAAGTATGCAAAGTAAGGCTAGGCTGAGCGGAAAGCCTTATATCACACAAAAAAAGCAAGAAACAAAAACCTGGAAAAGCTCTTTCAATAAGTGAGGTGAGTATAATTTATTGTATTTATTAATAGAAGTTTTACGGTTTTCTTAATTCCTAAATATCAAAAATATAGGGTTTTCGTTTTCTTATGTTGATATATCAAATTTGGTTTCAAGTCATCAGTAAATATAAATACAGCTGTACAGATGTGGTTGATATGAAGATGAAGCTTTTAGTATGTACAATGTAGATACAATGTCGCCGCCATGGTACTTATGATGACTCAGCACAAAGCAGAAGGTAATGTACATAAGTTTTGTTGTTTCCAACGAAAAAGGAATTTTAAAAAGAGCATGTAAAAAGACAACACTTGTCAGGCATAAAAAGGAGAGGTGTGTTACCTTTACGGATCAACGAGGAGATGTGAAAAAGTTTAAAAATACCCTCTATGCTAGGCAGATGGTAAAGGCTGATAGCCAGATGGTAATCAACTGTTTCCCAAAGGAAGAGAGCCATTACATTCGATCAAGAAATGAACAACAATATCTCAGTAATGATCTCAATATAAATAGGCTATTTAATGCTTTTAAAATAAAATATCCTGAAAGTAACATAACCTAAAAATGTTATAGAAATGTCTTCAAAAAGGATTTTCCTAAGTTTCATTTAAAAATACCACGAGTTGATACATGCAAAACTTGTTTTTTTTTCTAGATATCTAGATATATAGAGTCTAGATATTCCCATCGGTTCATCCTAGTTTTTGACATATCTTGCGTATTTATCTGATGTGGCTACACTGCACTGAGCTCTGTTTTTTTACTGATTACTGCACTCTTACGCAAGCTCGAAAGGTTTGATTCTCTTGAGCCGTCGCACTAGGTCTTGATTGTTTAAAGAGTTGAAGTACTTCAACGTTTGGGTGTTTGTGGAGCCTCTTCTCATGACTCTTGACAATTTTCTAAATTTCTTCTTTAACTCTCCTCAGCTGTAGTTCCTCACGGTGAAGATCTTCGTTCCGAACATACCAAAGAACATTGACGATACTCCTTAGCACTGGATTCTGCTACCCCATAGCTGAAGGTCGTATATATACTTTATTTTTGATAAAGAACTGAGAATTTCTTCATAATAGTCAATACATATTTTATATTTGATTTTTTATTGTTCTGTTTTTATTTTAACATGTTCTTTCCATTTTAGTTTGGTATCCAGGTGAAGATCCAACTATTTGGCTATTTTTTTGCATACAATTGTATCATTATTAAATTTTAATGGATGGTAATTTATTTTTCTGTTTGTGAAATTAATATGAACAGATTTATTTTCGTTTAGTTTTATAACGCCATTTTCGTCTGGTCCAAGCGTTTATGTCATTTATTGCGCATTGGAGATTGACAGTTGTTTCTTCTATGGTATTTCCAACTGCCAAGTATCATCCGTAAATGTGGCTAGTTTGATGTTTACTGTTACTGTAACAGTAAACTGTAATAGTAAAAATTACTATTTTAATCTAAATGCCACATTTATTAAATGGATAATTTTAACAATGCCTTTTCTAGGCAGTTGCTTTAGTATTTCCCCTGAAATAAGATCAAATCCCCGGGCTTTTTTCGGATTTATATTTCCCTTAATTTCCTTAGCTACTTCTTTGGATGTAACTAAGTATATTTCTTGATTTTCTTGTATTATATCTGATTGATCAATTACTTCAAGTTCCTCGTTGGGTTTGAAGATGTTTTCTAGGCGTGCAGCAAACAGGTTCGCCTTTTGTTTGTTGTCTCTGGTCCAAGTACACTTTGCTTCTCGTATTCGGTCTATTCAACCTCTTTGTAGCTTTCCAGAGTGAATAATCTGAGATCTGATCATCATTTAGTTTTCTAAGCTAGCTGCTGATTGATTAATTTTTAATTTTGTGAATTTCTCTTTTAAGCTGTTGAGTCAGGTTATTTAGTCTATTTTTATTGTCTCTTGTTCTGGATCTTCACCTCTCTTTTCTGGCTTTTCTCTTGTCCATGCTAACTGTTGAATGTCTATCATGATTTTGTCAGCTTCATGTTCCCATTGCTCTATTGTCTTTATAGGTACATTCAACTTGATTCTATCACTGAGTTGGGGTGTAAAGCTTTCCCAGTCAGTGCCGGCTTTGGCTGTTTCGTTATTACGTTTTTACTAAGCGTCAGCAGGATTGATGAGTGATCTGATGACTGTCCCTCTTCTTCTTCAATTTGCATATTATTAATGGCTATCTTTCTTGAAATAAAGAAATTCAGGACGTCTGGAATCTTGTTGATATTAGTTGGTTAATAAGTGGGGTTTCCAGTTGAGTGCCACTTACCGTTGATTTCGGTAATTGCTTGATAGAGTTATTGGCCCTTTTTTGTTATTAAGCATGAGCCCCAATGCGTATGCTTAACATTGAAGTCTTCTTTCACTACGAATTTTTCTTCTAGCGCATTCATAAAGGTTAAATATTCATCTTTTTGTATTCTATGTCTTGGTGGTGAATATATAGCTGTCACAGTAATTTCATATTATTTTGTTTGAATGCTTACGCTAGCAGCTTGGATTTTCTCTGTCTCATATTTTTCCTTCTCATAATGTATTATGTTATTTTTAACTATGATTGCTGCTGTGCAGATTTGTGGGTGTCGATGCAAAACTCATGATTTGCTTATCTTAAGAAGTAAGGATAGAAATGGTAATGTTGCAAGAAAAGCGAACACTGAGTTAGAATTGCATCACAGAGAAACAAAAATTACTCTTAAGGCTATTCAAAAAGATACTCTACTCTATTCAAGAAGTACTCTACCAGGTAGTAAGACTTGTACTGTTACCATGGACTTACAAAAAGTTTTTTTTGCTTCCGAAATTGACGCATAGTAACACGTATTACAGTGGGCAATTCTCGTGCTACAATTTTGGAATACACGTTCCAGATAATGCAGATGAAATAATCTGTATTTCGTATGAAGGAAAATCGAGTCGAGGTGGTAACCGAATGGTATCGTGTCTGTCACAAACCCTAAGTGCAAGATGTAAAGAGTGTAATATATATAATATATATGTATATATATATATATATATATATATATATATATATATATATATATATATATATATATATATATATATATATACGGCAGGGTGACGCAATATCGCCTATCCTTTTCTCGGCTGGCCTTGAAGAAGTATTCCGTAAACTGGATTGGGAACAGGATGGTGTAAAGATCAATGGTGCAAACTTAAACCATCTTAGATTTGCAGATGATATTATTCTCATTTCACAAGACCCAGAGGAGCTGCAAAGACGCATACAAGAACTGCAAAGGGCTGGCGAACCATTTAGCTTGAAAATAAACCTGAAAAAGAGTCAGGTTATGTTCAATAACTTCGCTAAGGACAGAAGAATTTCAGTTTTAGGAAGGGATTTAGAGATTGTGGAAGTCTTTATATATCTTGGGCAGAGGATTTCAATGGAGGGGAATACCGCCCGGGAGGTGGAACGGCGTGTTAAATGTGGCTGGCAGGCATTTGGTAGGCTCAATATAGTGTTTAAGAGCAGACTCCCACTTTGCCTGAAAAAAAAAGTATTCGATCAGTGCGTTCTACCCGTTATGACATACGGAAGTGAAACCTGGACACTCACATCGCAATCAATTCAAAAACTTCGGGTAGCACAGAAGGGAATGGAAAGATGTATGCTTGGCATTACAAGACGAGACAGAAAGTCCTGCGCATGGATCAGGGAACAAACAAAAATCTGTGACATCATTGGAAGAGTAAAACAATTGAAATGCAGATGGGCAGGCCATATAGCGAGGCGATGGGACGACAGATGGACCAAGGCAATCCTGGAGTGGATACCGCTTGATCGCAAACGTCCACGAAGAAGACCGAAAGCACGATGGATTGATGACATCGTTAAGTATATTGGACCCGAGTGGCAGAGGAAAGCCCAGGACCGTGAAGGTTGGAAGCATGCTGAAGAGGCCTTCATCCTGCAGTGGATCGATACGGGCTGATGATGATGATGATGATGATGATGATGATGATATATATATATATATATATATATATATATATATATATATATATATATATATATATATATATATATATATATATATATATAAATTATGAAAATATATTATTTAATAATGTAATTATATTTATGCAACTTAAATTATCTGTATCATTTCTGAAATTTATGGTACTATTTGTTTTCTTATATAAATCATTTCATTTATATTTATATTTTTATATTGTTTTTCAAAATCTAGAATTTTTATGTCGTTAAAATTAAAGTTGTATTCATTACTAAGGGCAGTTACGTTTGGTTCTAGGTTGAACACAACTTTAATTTTAACGACATAAAACAATATAAAAAAAGAAATAAAAACGAAATGATTTACATAAAAAAAACAACTGATACCATAAATTTCAGACAAATCTGTTTTATCAACAAAATATATTTTCTCCCAAAAATGGATTTATAAGAATTGTTCAAAGGTTAAAAAGTGTTGTCCTGAAAAGTTGCGATTTCCGACTTACCAACTTATTCCCTGTTACCACAGATATAAGGTTTCAGATATGAGTGAATGTATAATTTTGACTTTGACAAAGCTTCAAAGCATATTATAGATACATCAAAACTTAGCATAAGTCAAATATCGTTGCTCCATGTGGCCAAAACGAAACTAGGCATAATACAATACAAGAAAAATTTTAGTGACTTAGTTTTTTGTAAGAAATGAAGTGTATGGAAAAAAGATGTGACTATAGAAAATATAAAGTCAGAAGAGCTCTTGACCTTAGTTGATATTCAGCCAATAAATGAGAGTAAGAAAAAAGATCTTCGTGCAATGCTTGAATTTGATGAAGAAAACAGAGCCTTCTTTACATCTAATTTGGACTCTTCAATAGATTACCTCTGTTCTTCTAAGTGTTTTGAAACTTCTTATTAAGTGGACTTACATCGTTTCCATATTTTTTTGGTTTGTTTCCTACTAAAAGTGTATGCGTTGTATTAATATTAAATTTTTCTAATAGTGTTTCTTTAGGTATGTTAATAAAGATAAAATACCTATAAAAATGTATAATTGTTTTATTTCTGGCTTTTTGTGATTTAAAACAAATTTTGGTTTTGGTTCTTGGATCACTTAACTTGCCCACTCTATATTTAAATATCTCATAATTTGTTCTGAACAAAATATCGTATAAAGATATCGTATCTCACCTGTCGTTTTCTTCTAAAATTGTTTCTTCGATGTTTATTGGACTATCAGTACCAATTTGACAATGATTGATTTGTTTTTCCATCAATTCCCTAGGAGTTATGGCAGTAAACAGAGACGGATAAATAGTTTTGCATTGTTCTAAAGTTGAATTCATATTTTTTGTTTGGCCAACAATGTTCATTTGTAGGGCTGTTGTCAGTTCACTTGTTACTGCTAAAAAAATCAAATTATGGAATTCCAATAATACAAAATGGAGTTTAACTATTTATGCAAAATGGAGTTTAACTATTAACTAGTTATGTATTCGGAATAATAAATAAACAAAATATTTATCATTGCAAATTATTTTATTGTTTTACAAAATATTCTCCGCAATGATCGATACACTTTTGCATACGTTTGAATCAATTTTCATAGCACTATTTCCATTCCGATTCAAGTATCTTCAAAATATGCATTTTGAAACCATCAACCACTTTTTTTGGCATCAAAAATCGTTGATTACGTAGTTTATTTTTCACGGACGGCAACAAAAAAAAAAGATTGTGTGTCAAATCAGGACTATACGGCTCATCAATTCGATATTTTGACCGGTCAAATATTGAGTTGTTCGGTGCGATGTGTGAGAGCTCGCGTTGTCATGGTCAAGAATAATATTGTGTCGCTGGTTGTTTCCCCTTATTACTTTAAAGAGTTCTGCTAAACAAATGGCTGTGTACCATTTAGAATTGACCATTCTACAATTTTCTAGTGGCATTGCAGTCACAACCCTTTTATTCTAAAAAATCAGGCAACCATTTGCTTCAAAGTGCTTCTTGTGCGAACAACTTTTGTTGGTTTTGACTCATTTTTAAAGACCCATGTAGTCGGCTGCATAGATTCAAGATTCGTCACCTGTGTAGATGTTATATACGGCTTTTGACACAGCACGTTTATTTTGTTGGGGAATTTTTTTGTACCAATCCACACGAGCCTTTTTTTATCCGGTTGTCAAATAATGCGGAATCCAACGTGCACATTTTTTTTTCACGGCTAAATGTTCATGTCAAATCTTGTGTATGTTTATCATACTAAAGCCCAGGGATGTCTCAATCACACAGTGTCGCAGGAGATGTGATCGTCATGTCACAGATCACGCTGTTACATAAAAATCTTGGTTTATCAATTCGCCCATAGTAAGTAAGTAAGATTTAATAGAAGATCGCGTCGGTAACAGTGACCATTTAGCGACCATATTATATTTTGATGAGGAAGGTTGATATAGTTTAAAGTGGAGATGTAAGTGATGCTAGTGTTGAGGGATGTTGCTTAAGGCAGTGAGAATAGAATAGTTTGAGGGGAGCAATTAAGATTGTAAGTAAAAGAAAAGAGATCGATAATGATGATAAAGTGGGAAGAGTGACGGCCTATGTCAAATCTATGTTGGATATTTCTCTTAAATATGAGAGAGTCAAGGCTACCTAATCAAGTCAAGGGTATCTAATCGAAGGAGTGATTGCAAATCATTTGAGAGATTGAGACGAGTCTTGATGTTAAGGTAGGCACTGCATTCTGTACAAACGTGTCGGATGGTTTGAAGGTCACCACATGAGCAGATGGGAGGAGATTCAGACTTCAAAAGCTATTGGTGAGTAAAGGCACTGGTCCAAATCTCATTCTGAATGAAATTCTGGATATTATTCTGGTTGGAAATGGCGGAAAGTTGTTGATGTAACAGACTATTTTAATTTCTCTTAATTTGTTACGTCCGTCCATAGAGACGTAGAGTTCCAGCTATTTTGTATCTCTTTTCTGACCAGAGATTTAGTAAATAAGTGTAGATCAAAGGATACTGTATTGAAACAAGATGATCCCGTAGTGAGGTCCAAACAAAGCGATGTAATGTAATGCACGGGCGCTCAGTATCGATGTTTTCTAGCACAACCGATTTTGGACGACTCTTTAAATTTGTCTGTGACAGGTACGACTGAGTTCACTAAAATAGTGAGGTACAGTAGTTTTAGATCATTCATCGCCAAAAGTCGAAGTGAGTTGGTCTATGCACTGTTGTTGAAATAATCCACGTCGAAAGTCGTAGTAAGTCATCGCACGAACATTTTTGCGAGTTAATTCCATTTTTTGATTAAGATGAAATTTTTAGTCACTAAACAACATAAATACCGTCCGTATGACAAAACGGTCTGAGTACGTATACAGTCGACAAAGTCAAACTTTACGATGTACAATATCTCAGATGGCACCTAGCAATACGATTATTGCCAATTCCAGATGCTTAAATAGCAACCCTCGAATTAGTACAAAAACTTAGAACAATTAAAAATCAAGACATTCACAGCATGTCGAAAAAATAACGGAAATTTATAAATCGAAAGAAAATTATTGAGCCATCTATTGAAACAATATATAATTTGAAAGATGTGCATCTACCTTATAATGAGACTACTATATAGAGAACTACTATATATACGAGACGGCCGGCAATAAAATCGATCAACGGATTGTTAAGTTATCGTGCTTAAGTACCTTTTGTCGCCTCTTTACAAAAACACGATGGAACAAAAGCTAATATTAAGTATTGTTTCAAGCTTGGTAAAACTTTTACAGAAACATTTGAATTTATGAAAAAAGTTTCGGTGATGATTGCTTATCCCGCCTTAGAAGACGACCCAAAACCAGGTGGGGACGAAAAAACAAAAATTACGATGAGTTGAGGAATTAAATACGAGCAAAGACATGATTCACGAAATTTTGACAAAGGATTAAAAAAAACAGAAAATCTGCGCTCGATTTGTTCATCGCGTCTTAAATGAGAAACAAGAAATTGCTCGGGTTGAACGTTGCAAAAAGCCAGAAGGAACTGCACATTCCTGGAATCGATTGTAACTAGTAATGAGACTTGGTCCTTCAAGTATGATCCTCAAACAAAGCGCCAAAGTGCTACGTGGAGTTCCTAAGCTCTAAAGGTATTATACTTTCCCGTTCCACAGGGTCAAAATGTCACTAGTAAATATTATCTGGGTGTTATGGCGCGTTTGTGGAAGACTACATATCGGGCGGCGAAAAGTTTGTTTTTGTTTCACGATAATACACCATCTCACAGGCCCGTTCCTAAATTTTTGGTGAAAAAGCAAGTTTGTGTGTTTCAACATCCTCTGTATTGGGTTGATTTATCTTCATGTGACTATTTCCTGTTCCCGAAACTTAATCTAGCCATGACATAAACTTTTTAGGAGAGCGTTACACAAGTCCAAGAAACAGTGAGGGGGTCATTGCGACTATTCTGAAAAACGACATGAAAAATCTAGATCTAGAAGTGAAGATGAGTGTGTAAACCAACGAATTTTTCTTTGTGCCTAAAATTGTTCAGTTACCGGCCATTACACCAAATCCTGCAGCGGTTTTCTTGTTCCTGCTCGTTTCGATACTCACCAACAGCAAACATTACATCATGGTCGAAAAGATAATTGAAGAAACCGGAAATTATGACACTGACGGGTGCGGGTACCTCGACCGGCAACCCCGTGGGGCGGCGAAGGCAGCACTGGCGGAAACGGTAGCACTTCGGAGAGGTGCTGCAACCGGGGGGGGGGGGGGGGGAAGCTGGAACCAATGGCGCCAACCCAAGCCCGCGGGAGTACCCGCCATAAGAAGAAAGTAAAGAAGAAGCGGCGCAAGAAGAAGAAAACTTTCTCGTCTCTTATTTCGTCCTGTTTTCAAGATTTATATAAAATGACAGGCGCAGTATTGGGCGAAGGAGCATACGCAAGAGTTTGCAGTGAAAATAATATGTAGAAAGTATAGAAAGTACGAGGACATGCACACGCACGCGTCTTCCGTGAGGTGAAGACCTTTTACTATTATCAAGGCCATCCGCACATCATCCAATTGACCGAATTCTTCGAAGACGAGGAAAGATTCTATTTGGTTTTCAGGAAAGCGTACGACGGACCATTACTGCACCAGCTCCAGCAGCACCGATATTTCAGCGAGGCAGCTGCAGCGGAGGTGGTGCGCGAAGTGGCATCAGCCTTGGCTTTCATGCATGCCAACGGTATCGCGCATTATTATTTAAAGCCCGAAAATATCCTCTGCGTACGATCGGATAAGCTGTGTCCAGTCAAAATCTGTGATTTGGCCACCCTGCAGTTGTTGACCCCAGTTGAAAGCGCCGAGTTTATGGCACCAGAAGTGGAAAAATGTAGAAGGGATGTATTTGGTATAAAAAGAAATATTTTTAACAAAATAACTAGTAGTTTTTTTTATATAATTTGTTCCGATATTTTTCCGACATACTGCGTATCATGGCCTAAGCATCCGCAGTATTTTTGTTTTTCAAATGAAATGCGAAAAGAAGGTAATGCATCATATGTTGCTTTCCGAACCAAATCGCGCCTACAACTGATTTTTCAGATTATATTCACAATAGGCTTCAAAATTATACCTCATTTTGCTTCTGAAAGATGACTTTAAAATTAGTACAGGGCTTGAAAATATTCTGATTGAAATTGGTTCTGGAGTTGAGCGTTGTTGTAAAGCTGGAAAGTTGTAGCGTTTATAGAGTATCGGGCGCTACGGGCAGTATTGTTTTGCATCAATATGTCTTGCCGTCAAATTGTCTTACTGGTATACTCCGGGACGAGTGTCGAGGCAGTAGAACACTCACGCCTCCAGCTGAACACATGTCTCCACCTAATCCATCAATTTGAGGTATGTTGATTAGCTGACCAAACCCTACACAGGCTTCTTCTTTTTATATTTGTGTAGAGGGTTTTAGAGCCAAGACATATTAGAGCCCGGTCATCTTGGGACACGGTCATTTTGGGACCCAGTCATCTTGAACTATAGTCATCTTAGACCATGGGCATCCCGGACTACAGACATATTGGACCCCGGCCATTGTAGGCTCCAGACTTTTTGGGATCCAAGTGTTTTGAAAACTGAACTGTTCAGTAATCGACCATCTTGGTAACTGAACAACCCAGAGGCTGGAAGCTATCCAGGCCAGATATTACTTTCTTATCATTTTCATTAATATGCATCACGATAAACTGTCGATAGGCATATCAACAACATCGACTCTGTCAGGGAGAGATTTATTAATAAAGTCTTTACCAATATTTAGGAAACTGTTAAGTATCTAAGGTAAAGTGTCTTTTAGTGAATTTATTTGGCCCTTTATAGATGTGATAGCTAAAAATGGAGTATTAATTATTAAAAGTGTTTTAAATAAACTGAATCGGCGAAAATATCAGATCGCCAAACAATGGCGACAAGATCACAGCTACTCCTGATAGCACCGTACAGTGAATTTTGTGTTACGAGGGGAGCAAGAAAACGTGAAACATTGACTTTATTGCGTACACAGTTTGGAGGGAGGCTGATCTCCCGGAATGGGGACGTACATTGACCACCAAGGTCATGCGACTTGACGCCGCTAGACTATTTTTTGTGGGGCTATGTGAAGAGCCCCACGAAAATAATCCGCAAACCGTTCAACAGTTGAAAGAAGAAATTAGGCGAATAATTCGTGACATAACTCTGCAAATGTGTTCAGCAGTAATCGAGAATTTCAACAAAAGAATTGTGAGCTGCCAGAGAAGTCGTGGCGGTCATTTGACAGATGTTGTATTCCACGTATAATTGTACACTATCCAGCTTCGCACTACCATAAATAACTTTCAGGTATGTTATGAAACGTTTCTTTTATTCGTTACCAACATTCGAAACATCTTAATGGAATATATATATATATATATATATATATATATATATATATATATATATATATATATATATATATATGTATATATATATATATATATATATATATATATATATATATATATATATATATATATATATATATATATATATAGACGGAAGAAAAACAGGAGGACGAAAATATATATATATATATATATATATATATATATATATATATATATATATATATATATATATATATATATATATATATATATATATATATATATAGACGGAAGAAAAACAGGAGGACGAAATGGATGGTTTTATGAAGATGTAGAGGGAGGTTATAATATATTAAATAAACAACATATCTAGATAATAATAGGAGATATTAATGCGAATATGGGTAGTCTACAAGAAAGAACAAAATAAACTGTTAAAATGGGAACGTAGAATAATCAAAAGAATAACAGGGGGATAAAATCGATGGCTGGTACATGAGAAGAACAAATGAGGAAATTTATGATATTTTCAAGGATCTAAGAATAAATACCATAGTAAAATGGAGAAGACATAGAGAGAATGGGAGAAAATAGATATATATATATATATATATATATATATATATATATATATATATATATATATATATATATATATATATATATATATATATATATATATATATTAGAAGTTCTCGGGTAAAACCGCATTTTAGATTTTAGATTTGTAAAATTGCGACGTTTTGGCTTCAAAGTCGGCGCCCTGAAGAGTCTGAACCTCGAGAGACAAAACATATGTCATCCAGTTGAAGGGATAGGTGGGGCTCCTTCCCGGTCAAGCAACCAACAAAAGTGTTCATTTAGGCGGAGACGCAGGTTGTGTGTTCTACATGAGATAACTGAGATGATGAGATGTTATTAAACATCGTTTATTAACATTAGATAATTTGATTTAATTTAATTTAATTTAGATTGATTCAAAATAATTTATTTTATTTTTTTTTTGTTCGCTAGACAAGAGATACTATGAGAATGTTTAAGACTGAAACTTTCACTTTATCAATTCTTCTCTTTGAATCTTCGGTGTGAAACACCAAACTCGAACAAATTTACCACTAAACAACAAATCACTTTTTTAAAGTTCCCGACCCGCGTTTCGCTAACCATGTTAGCATCATCAGGAGATGATTTAAATCGTTTTACTTAGTAATTTCACTATATTTTTATAACTTTATGTTTTTTATGCTGGTCCCTGAATTTGTGTTTGTGTGTATTTAATAGTTATTACAGTTATTGGGTCTTTTCAGTGAAAATAAACCATTTTCCAGTTTTAAGGTTTGTTTTTGTGTTTACGATTCGAAAGAACTGGAGAGCGCAGCACAACTGCCTCCAGCAAACGGCTGCCGTCACTGTAAATTTAGTAACTTTTAAAATAAAAAACGTTTACGTTACAGCATAGAGACTGAGAATTAAGTTGAGAACCTAATAATGTGATTCAAAATGTACAGTTTAGAGGATTTAAATCCGGAGAACAAATCGGACATTATGGCTCCAGTAACTAGATTCGTCTCTAAGGTTTTTACTGTTCTTCTTGATGTCTATATCTTCTTTACGCGTTTTCTTTGTGTCTCTCGATGACATAACGAATATGATTTCTCAGTTTTGGGAAAAAAATTGTGAACCTTCTTAGTTAATTTTTTTTTACTTCACATAAATATCAAAATATTTATAACAAAAAAATGTAAACATCGTAAATGTTTATATATGATTTTTGATTTGTGGTAAGATGTCTTTATTGTTTTTTACGGAATTATTTATATTAACCTTTCACACAAAAAAAAACAATAAAGTTTTCCACGTGAGCTCTATTTACTACTACTTTATTTATAGACAAATAACCCTGCAATCAAATAATAATTGCTTTATCACTATATGGGTCCATTATATATAGGTTTTGGAATACAGATTGTTCATTAAGAAAGTGAACCGTTTCTCTTCAAAAAATAATATCATGGAATATTTTTGTAAATCTTGATTATTATTTCAAATTTCTTTTTTATTTTACACAATTTTACTTATTTATTTCAAATAAGACCCACCCTCCTTTCAAGAGCAGATAATATTCACTAGGGGTAAGATATGGCGAATGCTGGTGATATGTATACCAGATAAAAAATCATAAAGGGTAAAATTCTTATTTCAGATCAGATATATTCATGATAAATTCATATACCAGGTATCATTAAGGATGGATCGCGACCGTATCTTGAAAACTATTTATCCCACAGCTTTGGGGAAAAAAAATGTACTAAAAATGATCATGAGAAATTCACCAAAAATATTTTTAAGCTTCTAAAACGACCGCAAGAGGGCGTGACGAGCTAAACATTTTTTAAAATAATTTTTTTTGTGTATTTTCAAGTGTTAACCGAGTAAGAAAAATTCTTAGTTATAATTAGCAAACTGTCTCCTACAACTTTGTTTTATGACATTTTGTCGTAACTTCGCGAATAATGAAGTGGGGTGGAGTTTTACCTATTTAGATAAAAAGTCGTCTAATGTCCGTTTGCCTAAACCGATTTTCCTCAATTTGGATTCATTTAAAAGGCAATTGCTGGGACAATCAGATAATCTGGGAGATAAATTATTTAGTTTATAAATGAAACCGCGAGGTGGCGTTACATTCAACAATAGTTTTTTGAAGTTTTGTTTAGTTTTTTCAAATGGAATAGTACAGCTTTTATTACATGGCTAGAAAGGTAATTTAAAGAGGAATCATCCAGTGAGAACCCGAAATCGATATCTCTGACATGTCAAGAGATATTTCGATTGTTCTGAAAAAATCAGCTATTATTTCACTACTACCTGCATTAAGTTAAAAACATATTAACCTAATGTTTGCCTTCCTTCACACTTTACCCAGGCTTAGGACTGGTCCAAATTCTTCGTGCCATATTAATTTGGAGCGTGTTTAAAGGCCAACGGTCCAACAACGAAGATAATAATAATAACAACAGTCAAATAAAATTAACAGCACAACAGTCTAATAATTAACAGAATCTGAACTTTAACGCCTTTCTAAATGTTCATCCATCCTTAGAAATGCAAAGATTTATTTTTCGACGAGTACTAAAAACGGCAGCTTCAATTTCCGCTCTTGAAATGCTGGTTATTGAATTTTGAATTATTTCAATCATGTTTTCTCGTGTGGTAGGACGAGTTTGAAAAACAAGGTCTTTTAGTCTTCCCCACTAGTAAAAATCGAGGACTGTCAAATCCGGTGAGCGCGCCGGCCACGAAAATAAACTACCCCGTCTTATCCAACGATTTGGAAACGAAGCATCCAAGAAGTTTCGAACCACCTGCGAGAGGTGGGCAGGGCATCCATCATGCTGGTACCACATTTGTCTTCTTGTTTCCAACGAAACATCTTCCATTAGTTCTGGCAGTCCATTTTGTAAAAAATTTAAATATGTTTCACTATTCAAATGTCCATTAAAAATAAAGGGACCAATAATTTTGTCTCTCAAAACACCACACCATACCTTCACACTCCATCTATTTTGGTGGTTGATTTCTAACATCCAGTGTGGATTAGCAACTGCCCAGTAGTGCATATTATGTAAGTTAACACTTCCATCACTGCTAAAAGTAGCTTCATCAGTCCATAGTATGCGTTTTAAGAATTGTTTATATCCACTACACATATTTTTTAACCAGTGACAATAGTCTAACCGTCTGTCGAAATCGTTATCCAAAAGGGCTTGGTGTAAGACAACATGATAGGGGTGCAGCTTGTTATCTCTTAAGATTCGATGAACGGATCTCTTGCTAACACCTAATTCTTCAGATATTTGTCTAATACTTAAATGGGGGTTGGTTTCAACATAAGCCAGAACATTTACGACATTATCTCCATTACGAATCGAACGTAACCTGGTGGGACTGGATCTGGATGCACAATTCCTGAATTACTGTTTCTCGTAAGCGTCTTGCTAGACGTGTAAACACCTTCTTCGAATAATGCCTTCTTTCGGGATATTGACTTGCATATTGCCGCTCTACAATACATACATTTTCAAAACATTGGAAATACACCGCCAACATGTCATAGGCCTCTTTATTCGTAAAAGGCATTGTTAGATATTATTATAATAATTATTAATAATCAATAAATGCAATGTTGAAAATGTAATGCATTTCAAAACTGACAAGTTAATTTGACTGTTTTTGTTTGTTTCCATGGTTCCCTTCTTACACTCTTTGTGTAATGTACCTAAGGATTGCATGCGTTTATTTGGAAACCCAAAAACGCATAATTTCATTCATCCATTCATTTAGTTTAAAAGAAAGAGTAGGTATATTTATTAATCACTAATTTCAATATTCTGTCAAGTAGTATTTAAGCATCACAAAAGAGAAAATGCAACAATTGGGGAAAGGCATTTTTTCCGCTTATGTAATTAAATTAGAAAATATTATCAGGGTTAGGATTAGAACATTTATGATGATTGATACTGAATAGATAATTTTATTTTTTAAATAAAATTGTTGCGGTTGCCATTGCGACCTAAATATTAAGACCAATTTTTAACTTAATATTACGGTAAAAATTAAAACTAACTGATTTTTTTCAGACAAATCGAAATATTTCTTGACATGTCAGAGATATCGATTTCGGGTTTTCACTGGACGATTCCTCTTTAAATTACCTTTCTTGCCATGTAGTAGAAGCTGTACCATTCTATTTGAAAAAACTGAACAAAACTTCAAAAAACTATTGTTGAATGTAACGCCACCTCGCGGTTTCATTTATAAACTAAATAATTTATCTCCCAGATTATCTGATTGTCCCAGCAATTGCCTTTTAAATGAATCTAAATTGAGGAAAATCGGTTTAGGCAAACGGACATTAGACGACTTTTTATCTAAATAGGTAAAACTCCCCCTCACTCCTTTATTCGCGAAGTTACGACAAAATGTCATAAAACAAAGTTGTAGGAGACAGTTTGATAATTATAACTGAGATTTTTTTTTACTCGGTTAACACTTGAAAATACACAAAAAATTTATTTTTAAAAATGTTTAGCTCGTCACGCCCTCTTGCGGTCGTTTTAGAAGCTTAAGCATATTTTTGGTGAATTTCTCATGATCATTTTTAGTACAATTTTTTTTCCCCCAAAGCTGTGGGATAAATAGTTTTCAAGATACGGCCGCGATCCATCCTTAAGGGGACACGTGGTATAATATCTTGTCTTGAAGTTGAAATATGGGACTGATGGAAAATAACTATACGATATATATATATATATATATATATATATATATATATATATATATATATATATATATATATATATATATATATATTTTTCTATCGTCTCTAGATCGACGATATATATATATATATATATATATATATATATATATATATATATATATATATATATATATATATATATATATAAATATATATATATATATATATATATATATATATATATATATATATATATATGTATATATATCTGTATACAGATATATATATATATATATATATATATATATATATATATATATATATATATATATATATATATATATATATCTGTATATATATAATATAATATAAATATATAATCAAACAATTCTGATTCTGCAGTCAATAAAATGTATGGGTTGGAATTAATTTGAGAACAAAATATATAACGGTTGGGAGGCGTGTTAAATGGAATGGCGGTTAATGGAACGGCGTGTTAAATGTGGATAGCCGGCATTTAGCAGACTTAATATTGCGGTTAAGAATATCAGATATGACGGGTAATAATTCTTAACTTTTTAAAATATGGTGCTGGAAACAAGGGTCGGTTCACAGTCTAATCTCTTATCTTGTTGCTATCACAGTACCCTTCAAAACGCTATTAATGTTTAAACGATTTCGAGTTAACGTCATATTTTTTTGTGTGTTGAACATAGACAAATAAAGAGCATTTGAGGCACCTACTACTTTTCTTGTTCAGTCAAAAAAAAAAAACGCGAATAAAAGCCGTCGTGTACTTGTGGAAACTTACGGTGACAATGTCACAACGTAAGACGCTTGTAGACCTTTAGGTTTAGATGATTCAAAAGAAGTGATTTCGACGAGACAATGAACGTCCAGGTCAACCGAGAGATGCTCAATTGCAAGCATTGTCGGAAAAAGGCGATATACAAACTCAATAACAAATGGCATGGTTGGTCGCTGAACTATTTGTGATGGTTTGCATGCCATGGGAAAGGTACAGAAGGTAGGAAAATAGAACCACATCAGCTGAGCGATAGACGGATGGAAAAGCAAAAACGATGTGCGAAGTTTTGCTTTCTCGGCATAAAAGAAAGAGTTTTTTTGCATCGGATCGTGAATGGAGACGAAAAGTAGATATATTTTGAGAACCCAAAACGCAGAAAATTATGGGTTGATCCAGAACAACCATCAGTATAGACCGCAAGACCGAATCGCTTTGGAAAGATGGCAGTGCTGTCCATTTGGTAAAATCAGAAAGGTGACATATACCATGAGTTTCTGAAACCAGATGAATAGTTAATACTGTTTGCTACCGCCAACAAATAATCAATTCAAACAATGCTTTGATCGAAAAGCGACCACAATGGGCTACATCACACACGGCGAAACGGGCCGCAGACACAATTTCTGCACTTGGGTGGGAACTCTTGCCCCATCCGCAGTACTCATTAGACTTGGCCTCTGTCGATTACCACTTGTTTTCATCAATATCTCACGCACTTTCAATAAAATACTTCAACAATTACAGATAGGTCAAAAAATGGCTTGACGACTGGACCATCTCAAAATATGCACCGTTTTTCTGGGAGGGCATCGACAAATTGCCAGAAAGATGAGAAAAATGTGCAGCTAGCGATGGTGTATAGTTTCAATAAACAATTTTTTTACCTTTCTCCAAAATTAAATGTTTTTTTAAATAAAAATTAATAATTATTATTGGCCACACTTGGTAAACTCGCACTTTGTCTGCAGAGAAAAAAATATGAGTGCATCTTGTCCATTATGCTATACTGAAGTGAAATCTGCCCACTCAGATTATAATCAGTTCAAAAACTTCGAGTAGCACAGAGGGGAATGGAAAGGTGTACGCTTGACTTTACAAGGCGGTACAGAAAGCCCTGCACATGGATTAGAGCACAAACAAAAGTATCATTGAAAGAGTACAGGAATTACAATGGGAGTGGGTAAGTCATATAGCGACGTGATGTGACGACAGATGGAGCAACCCTGGAATGGATATTTCTTGATCATATACGAAGAAGACCAAAAATACGATGGATTGATGACTTTATGGATCATCAAATATGTAAGGTCCGAATTGCCTTTTTTTTGCCCCTTTACCAAAATCTCACTTGAACGTGAACGTGAATGAACGGATCGACACCCGGAATGATTTAGAAACATTATCTACTATCCGTGAAAATATTAGATGTAACATATATATATATATATATATATATATATATATATATATATATATATATATATATATATATATATATATATATAATATATATATATATATATATATATATATATATATATATATATATATATATATATATATATATATATATATATATATATATATATATATATATATATATATATATGAACATCTTACTGATTGCTTGACTGGGAACGGGCCCCACCCATCCCTGCAATTGGCATATGTTTCGTCTCCTGATATTCCAGATTCTTCAGGGTACGACATATGCTCTATTGTCAAGAATAGGGAGCCCCTATACACAGTCAACAACCCATATTTTCGCCGACCTCCCGTTGGATGGTGTACATATACAGTGTTAGAATTATTTCGACTGCGTCCAATGAGACCACAGTGCTGAGTGTAATCATACACCCAAATGCTGGGTTCCACAATCTCATGTGGAACACACAACGACCTGTGTCTCCGCCTAAATGAGCATTTTACTGATTGCTTGTCTAGGAACGGGCCCTACCCATCCCTGCAATTGGAGGGCATATGTTTCGTCTCTTAATATTCCAGGCTCTTCAGGGTACCTACCTATGCTCTCTCGTCAAGAATAGGTAGTCCCTATCCACAGTCAACCTCCCATCGGATGGCGTATAGCTACTTGGACCTACAGCTTAATCACCAAATCGCATTTAAATCATTCCACACGCGTTTCTCTAACCAAGTTAGTATCATCAGGAGATGACTAAAACTCGAATTTTATTGTTACTAAAACCCTTCTAAAATAAATTTAATGTTTGTCTTAGTTTATAAATAATATGAATAATTATTTTACTGAAATAAATTAAATGCTACTACGGATAACTAAAAAAAAAAGTTCCAAGCAAAGTTAGCCTGTCATTTTATTTAAATTGTAAATTTCCTACCGATTAATTTTTGATGTTCTTGCTGCAACTGGCTAAATT